>SJXQ01012459.1:68621-124479 GCA_006408695.1 Aepyceros melampus | reverse complement strand
GGATCTAGGCAAAGTAAATTGAAAACTTTCTGGAAAGGATTCACCATTCTAGATGCCTTTAAGAATATGAAGTGAAGTGAAGAAGTGAAGTGAAGTTGCTTGGTTGTGTCTGACTCTTTGAGACCCCATGGACTGTAGCCTACCAGGCTCCTCTGTCCATGGGATTTTCCAGGCAATAGTACTGGAGTGGATTGCCATTTCCTTCTCCAGGGGATCTTCCCAACCCAGGGATCAAACCCAGGTCTCCCACATGGTAGACAGTGCTTTACCATCTGAGCCACCAGCGAAGTCCTAAGAACATAAGAAGAGGTCAAAATATCGACATTCATGGGAGTTTGGAAGAGGTTGTTTCCAGCCTTCGTGGATGACTTTGAGGGATTCAAGACTTCCATGGAGGAAGTAGTTGCAGAGGTGAAACAGAATTAAAAATGAAGCCTAAAGATGTGACTAAATTGCTGCAATCTCATGGCAAAACCCTTAACAGACAAAGAATTTCTTATTATGCATGAGCAAAGAAAAATGGTCTCTTGGGATAGAATCTACTGCTGATGAAAATTCTGTGAAAACTGTTGAAATAACAGCAAATAATTTAGAATTTTACATAAATGTAGTTCATAAAACAGCAGCAGTCTTGGAAGGAAAGACTAATTTTGAAAGGAGCTCTACTGTGGGTAAGATGCATGCTACAGAGAAATCACTTGTCAAAGGAAGAGCTAATCAATGTGGCAAACTTCACTGTTGTCTTATTTTAAGAAATTACCACAGCCACTCATCCTTGAGCAACCACGATTCTGATAAGTCAGCAGCAAACCCTGAGGCAAGACTCTATCTCAGCAAAAACATTACAACTCACTGAAGGCTCATATGATGGTGAGCATTTTTTAGCAAAATAGTATTTTTTAAATTAAGGTATGTACATTTTTTAAGATAATGCTATTGTACACTTAATAGAGTATAGAACAATGCAAATATAATTTATATACACTGAGAAGTTATAAAGTTCACGTGATGATTATAGCAATATCATCTTTATTTTGGTGGTCTGGAACTGAACTGCAATATCTCCAAGGTATGCCTGTATAAGCCAATTCTGGGTCGTCTGAGTAGCTGTTATGTCCATGTTAACACATACATCTTTCATTTTGTGTCTTCAATATCATGTGCATATCTAGTTAAATCAGCTCAAAACAGCACTATTTTAATAATTGTCGGAACATGAGAAAGAGCAGTAAGTGATGTATTCGTATCAAAGGAAGTCCGATTGAAATTATGGCAGTCCGATTAAATTTATGTAACAATCTGAATGGACCAAGAGTTGATGAAGTGGAGTCATTTTACAAAGCACATTGTAGAAGAATACCACGAACTCAAAAGGACCAGTATTCATGTTGCAAGTAACAGTTCGGGTTCAGCAAAATATTATCTGTCACATGAGAGTAATGTTATTAGTATGCATTGTATTTATTGTTTTTGTGTGGTTTTCAAAGTAATATTTTTTTAAATTCTATCATATAATAATTAAATATCAGAAGGTTATACCTATTTTTATATCAGTATATATTGGTAGAAGTAATGCAATAACTTGTTTCAGGCATGGTGAATTCTTTTTCTTCCTTTAATTTCAACATTAAGTTATTCTGTTAAGAGAATATGTACATTACTCATACTTGAGAAGCACTGATGAAATATTGTTTGTATTTACTGAGAGACTGCTCTAGAATGGTTTGCTTCAATCCAATATGAAGTATCACTCACTATGGCCCGCACCAAGCACTCATTAACTTCAAAGGAAGTACTTTTGTCTCTCACTCGTTTTAATTCATCGATTTTATTACCAAATGATGCAGTAAACAGCATCATTGTCTTCCTCTCTGGGATTTCTTTATCCTGACCTCCACTTACTAGGTACCCATCTATACATAATCAATGCCTCCCCTGAACTCAGAGAAAGGGGTGAGAAAGTTTGGGAGTAGGATATTTTAGTTTCCTTTCGCCACCATAAACAAGTTACCACAAATCTAGTGGCTTATAAACAACATAAATTTCTTCTTTTATAGTTCTGGAGGTCAGAAATCCAAAATGAGTTTCACTGGGCTGAAACTGGTGTCAGCAGAATTGCATCCCTTCTGCAGGACTGCAAGAAGAATCTGCTTCCTTGTCTTTCCCAGCCTCTCAAGACTCCTCACATTCCTTGGCTTGTGTCCCTCCATCACTCTGACCTCTGCTTAGATCACCAAGTCTACTTTTCTGACCTGACCCTCTTTCATTTTTAAGGACCCTTGTGATTACATGGGAACCATCCAGTATTGTGGATAATCTCTCTATCTCAAGATCCTTAAGTGGATCACATCTGCAAAGTCTCCTTCACCACATAAAGCAGCATATTCACATGTTCCTGAGATTAGGGTGTGGAAGCCTTTCTGGAGGCAAGATCCTGCCTAACACAGTGGGTATCAGTATGCCAACCAGTCTCAAGAGGAGAAGCTCTGATGGAGGAATCCGATTTGGAAAAGTGTGGGAACACATTCTCCAGAAACAGGAGAAAAGGGCATGGACGTAGGTTAAGGAAAAGAACCGTTATATGGTCAATGAAGAGGAAGTTCTTTTTCTGAGGATTAAGGAACAGGTTCAGTATTTGAGAAGGGAGGAAAGACTTGGAAATGTCACTGTGGGAGACAGGAAAATCTGCAACTAAAGAAGAAAAAGCAATTGCTTCTCTGGGGCTTATTTGAATAAAGGCAGTTACCTGAGTAAGACACAGGCTCGGAGGTCACACCAATTAGCATGTACATGAAGATGGCACTAAACCCACTGCGAAAAGAGCCATCTAAATTTATATTCAAATTTTACAATGAAACCAAATATTGACATCAGAATTAAAGTGCTTCTCCTACCTCTTTCTGTTATGCCATTGTTCCTCTTTTTCCTTGATTCCTATTTAGCAACTTGACACTAATTAAGCTAGCATATGAAGGAGGGGGAAAAAAAGATGAATCACAGGCCACACTGGAAATAAACCAAGATATAAGAAAACTTGATCGCTACCCCAAAGAATAACCATAGTGAAAAACTGCACTAGCAACGGGCATTTGTACTGAGAGTTTAAACTTTTTAAAGGACAAAACTAGGAGTCTGCTAAGATCTATCAGCCGCTTCTTTTCCTAGGACATTTGCCCAGGAGACAGCTACTGAAGCCTGGTGTATTTCTCTCTTGCTGTGTCACAGGATGTTCTTTCTCCCCCATCCCCCCGCCACCCCCGCTCTGCTCTCCCGCTGCATGTGTGTGTCCGTGTGTTTGGTTTCTCTCTCCCCTGAAAGAGCGCAGCTCCCGCCGGTCTCCTGCTGCTGCTGCTGCTGCTCTGACTAGCTTTTGCTGCCTCTTGCCTCTCCTTTCTCTTTCTGCTTAGCACCTTGCATTCTGGTAAGTATGACAAACATTCCCCCGAGCCCTGTGAGATGTAGGGTGCGGTTTGTGGTGTTCGAAACTTGCAACTTTGAGACTGCCAGTGAACTGCTGAAGAACTTTCCATTGTTTTATTTATAAGTAAAATGTGCTGCTCAGGAAGGGATGTGTGTGTGAGTGTGGTCATCTAATGGGACTGCCAGGGCAAGTGAAAAATAAAATTCTCTCTCAGAGGAGGCAAAAGATGGGCAATAAAGTTTGTAGAAGATAAAACTTAGAAGTAAGTTCTTGCTGTAAAACTAATTGATAAAGAAAGAGACAATTTACAAATAACAAGAATTTTTTGATTTTTTTTTTTTGTTTTTGTCCTCTTGGGGACTTCTTGAGGCTCCTTTTAGGAAATGAGTTGTCCTGTGGTTTACAATGACTCAGTTATTCTGTTCTAAAATAAATGTGGAGCATGAGTTTAAAGGAGATCACGCACTTAATATAAAGAAACATCAATGATTATGGCCTCTGATGAATGAAGAATAAATCAAATACAAACAAAACATTTGCATTCAAACTAACCACACTAAAACTCCTATGGACAGCTGGTTTTAAACTCATTGCTTTGAAGTCTGATTTACTTTAGATTTTATTTCATCCTCAGAAGCCCCCTAACACTTTAAAACACATGTACAGGTTTAAACCAATCAATGTTTACTGTTTTCAATTTGATTTAAAAGGCATTCTCTTCCTTTTAGTTTTAAAGATGAGGTGTTAAAGGCCAGGGCTTCTTTTAGAAGAGCTTAAAATAACTACTGGCTGGACAGCAGGTGCCATGGATCTTTCTCTAAGTTCAGGGGAAGCATAAGTTATATATAGATGAGTGCACCCAACAAGCAGGCGTCAGGATAAAGAATTCCAGTGATGAAGACAATGAAGCTGTTTACTGCATCATTTGTAAGAAAGATGGTGAATTAAAATAAATGAGAGAAAACAATTCTTCCTTCAAAGTTAGTGAGTACTTGGTGAGGGCCGCAGGTGGGTGGCAATGTCTGGACACCGAATTTTCTGTTCTTATTGCATTCGAGCATTTGACTTCACCTGCCCTGAGAAGGGGAGGAGGAAGCTGTATAGTACACGGAGCACTGTGTTTTTTTCACTTTCATGCCAATACAACAGCAAAACCTGTGGATTTTTAGGACTCTGTCATAATTTCATGCTGCCAATTAGCAGCACCACCATTAATTATTATGCACAAGTAAAATGTACCATAACTTAAAGGCAGAAGGCAAACATATTGCAACTCTAGAAATGGTGATAGCCAGCCACCCTAGAAAGCCTGATTCAGCCCATCCCTCACTCCCTATTTCCAAAGGGATTACTTGGGATTATTACATTATACTTGGATTATTCCCCTGGTTCATTCCCTCCCTGCTTTTAAGACATTTCTACTTCTTAAAAATTATTGTTATCCTAAGGGCTTCCCTGGGTGGTGCAGAGGTTAAAGCGTCTGCCTGCAATGTGGGAGACCTGGGTTCGATCCCTGGGTCAGGAAGATCCCCTGGAGAAGGAAATGGCAATCCACTCCAGTATTCTTGCCTGGAGAATCCCATGGACAGAGGAGCTTGGTGGGCTACAGTCCACGGGTCGCAAAGAGTCGGACACAACTAAGCGACTTTCACTTTCTTTCAGAGCTTCTTGACTGAGATGAGAAAGTCATAATATATTGGGGTGTATCCCCAAAAGAAAGTCCATTTTTATATTGGAACAAAAGACAGAAAGACAGAATGTTTGCTCAGTTGCATCTGACTCTTTGTAATCCCATGGACTGTAGCCTGCCAGGCTTCTCAGTCCACGGGATTTCCCAGGCAAGAATACTGGAATGGGTTGCCATTTCCCTCTCCAGGGGATTAAACCCAGGTCTCCTGCATTGAGGGCAGATTCTTTACCAACTGAGCCACCAGAGAAGCCCTCATTGGACAAAATGGTATAGAAATTCAAGGAAATGTCATTATGAGTATCACCATGTTTCCATACACGTTCATTAGTTAATCTACATCTTTCCTCATGTAGTCTTGTTTCAAAAATGATGCTAGTTTGAACCTCAAAAAAGTGTTTTTTCTGATTAATTAGTACATGTTGCTCATCTGGGAAAAGGAAAATACCAGAAAAGCAAGTATTTCCTGTATCCAGTACAATAATCGACCTATATTAATGGGCTCATGGGTTTCCCTGGTAGCTCAGATGGTAAAGAATCTGCCCCAAGTGCTGCTGGGTTCAGTACCTGGGTCTAAAAGATCCCCGGAGAAGGAAATGGCAACCCACTCCAGTATTTTTGCCTGGAGAATTCCATGGACAGAGGAGCCTGGTGGGCTACAGTCCATTGGACTACAAAGAGTCAGACACGACTGAGTGACTAACACACAATGGGCTCATGCTGTTCAATATACACTAAAATAGAGTTTAGACTGTTACTGTTATGAGTGATTTTAGTAAGGTCAGTGGCTCTTACACTCAATGTTTTAACTTTAGGAGAAAAGTATCAATTTAAATTTAGACATTAAATATAGCTTAAACATTAATGTATTTCCAATTATTGTAAATCTATGTAGAATTATAGATGAGAATGGTAACACAAATTGGCTATTCTAAGCAAAACGACAGATATGACCATGAAAAATAATACCTTGAATTAATCTGTTAATGTCAATAATAGAAGATACTATTGGAAATTGAAGACCAAAATCAAACATATGCTAACAGTATGACTTAATTTGGAAATGCTTCTCACTGTTCCTACCCAACTAATTGCAATATCAATACTTTGTGGAAGTACATTCATTCTGTGTTAGAAACTGTAATCGGTAGGTACCAGTGTGGGGATAGCCTCATATATGCCTGCAACTGGGTTAACTACATCAACCCTGGCTGTGCTTACCACCAGATACCACTCCCAGCATGGAGAGCAATCAGCCTGGGCAGCTGCCGGGGGAGCCACCGTCACACCTGCGAGGGACAGTTCAGCACTGTCCAGTCAAAATGGCCTGGAGAAGCAAAACGATCCGGACCGCTCAACCCCACTCCCAGCGCGAGAGCAGGCGGCAGGTATACAGCTGGAACGGGGACCCCATGATATCTCTGAAGAGTTGAACCGACAACTGGAAGACATCATTAACACGTACGGGTCCGCTGCCGGCGCGGCAGGGAAGGAGGGTACCACCATGGTCAAGGAGCAGCCTGAGAACACAGACCCACCTGACAATGAGGATGGAGACTGCGAGGAGGCCCCTGAAGAGCCAGAGAGAGAACCCGCAGCCACTGGAGAGCCATCCACAGCCAAAGAGCCTGTCAGCAACAAAGAGCAAAAACTGGAGAAGAAAATTCTAAAAGGATTAGGCAAGTAGCTACATTCTAATGTACAATTTCTCTTTGAATTATTCCTAAAGTGGGGCACTTCCAACCTTTGCTAAAATCCATACCTCACACTTGGATTTTAGCACAATAGCTTCCTTCGGGATCGCCCTATAGCTTCTCTTACTATACCTGTCCCCAGCCCCCGCCCCTCAACAGAACTAAAATGAACTTTTCAGTATGTTACCCATCTATTCTCTGTCCCCTGTGGTCTCCCACTGCTCCTAGAACAAAGACCAGACTTCTTAACATTGTCTTTCAGGCCTTAGTATCTAACCCCAACCAGCTTTCTCTCATTGTTATCCCCCAAAGCCTCTTTTCTGAACACGCTGCCCTGATCACACCATTACTGTCATCACCACCATCTAGTAGTTGGTCATTCTCATCTTCTCTTTCAGTTCTTTCAACAGGCCATGCTCCACTCCCCGACAGGGCCCATGTCCCATTCTATTTTCTCTACCTAGAAATCCCTCCCCACTTCCCAGTTCGGCCCTCTCAGCACTTAACTCCTCACTTAGCTCACAACTCAAATGGCATCTTCTTAGTCTCACCCTGAAGTCTTGTTTTCCATTTCAGTTATACTATGTATCTTTCCTTCCTGACATTTACCTTTAGAGTATACATTTATTTTGTGATTATTTGATTAATACATCTTGTCCCCACTAGCTGTTTTATCTCAAGAGCAGGGGCAATGTGTGTATTTGGACATCATTGGATGTCTAGCATCTAGAACAGTGGTTGACATGTGCTAGGTGCTCAATGAATATTTGCTGAATATCTGTTATAAGGATGAATGAGTGAGTGAATGAATGAAAAGGAAATTGTTCAAAGCAAAGCTAGAACAATTCTAGATCCTAGTGGAATCTAGATTTAAACAAAGTCTAAATATAGGGATGGTTTTGTATATAAAATGACTGTCACTGGATCACTTGAGTATTTCCATTACTACATATATAAAATATTTTTTAATAAAACTTCAGAAATATATTAATTATGCTACTGCTAAGTCAATTCAGTTGTGTCTGACTCTGTGCAACCCCATAGACAGCAGCCCACCAGGCTCCCTCGTCCCTGAGATTCTCCAGGCAAGAACACTGGAGTGGGTTGCCATTTCCTTCTCCAATGCATGAAAGTGAAAAGTGAAAATTGAAAGTGAAGTTGCTCAGTCGTGTCTGACTCTTCCTGACCCCATGGACTGCAGCCCACCAGGCTCCTCCATCCACGGGATTTTCCAGGCAAGAGCACTGGAGTGGGGTGCCATTGCCTTCTCCATATTAATTATAGAATGTTGAAAATTGCAGAAAATACTTTCACTCTCATTAGTTCACTGGTTCAGCACATATTTTCTAATGCCTAGTCTTTATGAGGTACACAAAGATAAAAAAAGATCTTTGGTTAAGGACTCTAAATCTAGAGAGAAAGTAGACACTTACACTAACTGCTATATAGGATAAGTGCTAGAACAGGCACAGGAAATTGTTAGGAGAGCATGGACTAGGGGGGGTTGGAAACACCAAAAATGTCTATACAAGAAGGGTAAGTGAGTTAATTTTTTAGCTATGAGTGAGGGCATGTTACTACACATATGAGTGTCCTCTGCCTGTCTTCCTTGGTGAAATTTCACTGAAATACTCATACAACACCACTTCCTATGTGATACATTCCCTGACATGCCCAGGTAGAGTTAGCATCATCTTCTGTAGTTCTCCATTAAATTTTCTGCAGCAAGCATCTGTTTATATACATGTATCCCAAGCTGGAGGGAGACTCTATCGAGATAGTGGTCACATCTTGCTAATTTCTGGCAGCTGGTATGGCTGAGTGAACGATCATGGGCACTGGAGTCAGAACTGGGTTCAGACTTCAGTAAATAGGTTATGTGCAAACCCCAAAGTATGTCTGTGCTGGCATAGGACCTCACTGTGAGGCTTAAAACCACTGCTGGTAATGCTTTCAAGGGCTAAAAGACACAAACAGCTACTTTAACTCAGCATAAAGATTAACTCAGATAATACCAAGTTCTAAAGTGCAAGGTTGGAATCACTCTAGTGTTTTGGAACTTTGGGAAAGAGAATAAAGTTGCTCTGTGTTATAGAGGTATTTTCTGTTCTCTATCCAAGGCATCTCAAAAATAAGCTTTTGCATTAGTCATTGTTAAACTTGCCATTGTTGAAAGTTAAGTCGCACAGCTGTGTCCAACTCTTTGCGACCCCATGGACTGCACCCCACCAGGCTCCTCTGTCCATGGGATACTCCAGACAAGAATACTGGAGTGGGTTGCCATTTCCTTCTGCAGGGGATCTTCCCAACCTAGGGATCAAACCCAGGTCTCCTGCATTGCAGGCAGATGCTTTAACCTCTGAGCCACCATAATCACATTGCAAAGGTGAATGATTTCAAGTGTTTCTAACCAGGAAAGATCTTTGGCTTTATCATTCTAAAACTACTTCTACATAGGAATTTGTATGTGTTATAATGGGGGATAGGTATGAAGAAAGCAGGGGTAAAGTTAAAGATGGCCAATTTTGGTTTCTACTCTGTCTTCCACGAGTTATTTCAAAATCTGTATTAACCTCATGTGCTGCTGTGTTCAGTAGCTCAGTTATGTCCAACTCTGCAACCCCATGGACTGTAGCCCTGCCAGACTCCTCTGTCCAGGCATTTTCCAGGCAAGAATACTGGAGTGGGTTGCCGTTTCCTACTCTAGGGGAATCTTTCTGACCTAGGCATTGAACCTGGGTCTCCTGTACTAGCAGGATTCTTTACCTGATTCTTTACTACACAGATGCACCTTGGAAGCGTATTAACCATATACTTACTTCCCTGGTGGCTCAGACAGTAAAGCATCTGCCTACAATGTGGAAGAGCCAGGTTCAATCCCTGGGTTGGGAAGATCCCCTGGAGCAGGAAAAAGGCAACCCACTCCAGTATTCTTGCCTGGAAAATCCCATGGACTGAGAAGCCTGGCAGGCTATAGTCCATGGGGTCGCAAAGAGTCGGACATAACTGAGTGACCTCACAATTTCTTTTACCAAATAATCAAAAAAATTTAGGGAAAGAAGAAAATGTCACAACTAACTCTGTCATTATATATAAATTAACAAAGTTCAGTTGAATGTGTTTATCAGGACCAATGTTTGTGATCAGAGTGCCCACAAGGGCGCACACTAATTAGATGTGTGTAAGCTGCTGATATTTTCAAGCTGTTCCTCTGAAGACTGTTGGTATATTCTCTAAACACTGTACTATTTCAGCTACATTATGAGTTAAACAATATTTTTAGGCTAATTTAAATATGTAACCATTGTTTTAAACATCATTTCAATTGCCTGCAAGTGGCTTCAACAAACTGCTTGGCTTTTTATCAATTAAATGACATCATTATGTCATTTAAACTATGGTCTAGACCAATGACTTCAAACCTAACTGTGCATTGGAATCAAATACAGAATTTGTCAAAAATGCCATTCCTGAGCAAAGAGATTCAGAATTGGTAGGTCTGGATTGGGGCCAAAGCACTCTGGGTAATTTTGACACAAACAAGATTGTGGAAGCGATGGTTTTATGCTTTAGAAAATGCTTCCTGTACCTTTCTGGAAAAAATATAAAGTGCCAGATGTGGTCTTCTTTTAGAAACTATTCAGAACTTTTGCAGAATTTGAGTATGTCATTCAATCTAATCTAAGACATATCCTTAGTCTTTGCTTACATATTAGATCAAAGATCAATCTTTAATTATTGTATGTTTGTCAGATAACATTTGCTTTATTGATATTTTTGAGATACTGAAATGTTCTGACTCTCTAACCCAAAATTTTCCAAAGTATATGCTTTGGGATATTTAAAATTTCAGACCAAGATAGTTTTCCAACTGCCAGAATTCTCTGACCTTTAACATACACAACAGTGAAAATCTCCAATAGTGATGGGCGTAGTTTACAATATTTCCTAAGTTGATTGGACCAAAAACATCTATCTTTCACAGAACACTGATTAATATCTGGGAAATAGCTCTACAATCCAAGCACCCAGGACTTGTTTTTACTTTACAGGCTGCATATCCTCCCACTAGTAACACACTGTACACCAGAGCAGCTGAGGGAACACTAAAATCTCTTTAGTTGGTGGAGTCACTTTCTCCTTGGCACTGAACAAAATAAAAACAGATTCCCCACTAGACAGCACTACGGCCTGTCCTGTTAACGTCTAAGTATGTCCTTCCTCCCCTCACCCCATCCTCCAGCTCAGGGTGTCTTATTCATCTCTTCTCTATCAACATTATGTGAGTGGCACAAGTACCACATAGTAAGAAGCACAAAACAATGATAAATGTAATATCCCTTTTGATATTCAGGTAGATAACCAACTCAGTAGGAAATCATGGATCTGAAGCATAAATCTGGGAGAAAAACAAAGCTGATCCACAGGTCTATTATGAGCTCAGAATTTATCTAGTCAATGTGTCAATTTCTAGGTAGGAAAATTAAAGCCTAGAGAGTTTTAAAGTCTGCCCCCAATAGTTATTCAACTAATTGATGTGATTCTGCGATTAGTCATAAAGAAAGCAAAGTGCAGACCTAAAGTCACTAAAGTTCAGGACCAAAGATAGACTAGTTGGTATGTCGGTTAAGAAGCATTTAGCTGAGCTATAGTTCAGTTTAATGGGTTTCAACTTTCCAGTTACAGGGGAGTTTCAGTTCTCCTTCTGAGTAGCATCTTGACTAGGACACTGGTTTTCTAAAGTCTTTTCAGCTATTGACTTACTCTGCCTTAGAACGGTCACCTTCCCGGGTGGTCTATTTTATAAGATTTTAGCTTGATTTCTAGTTTCACTCTGAGAAGGAAACAAACTGTAGCTTTGAAACAAATGCTAAATTTTCTGGAAGAAATGGCAGAAGACCAGAGGAATTTAGGGGAGAGAGGAATTCACAGAGACTGAAGGGTTCATGAATAGATGCATAAGGATGCTCAAACTTAGGTCAGATCCTGAAAAGAGAAGAGGGTTTAGAGGAGTAAGTGAAGTAAGGAAAAATAATTGTTTGCAGTAAAATGATTAGTACTTTCTTCTGACCCAAGTTGGAAATGGATATATTTATTTCTTACTGCTTTTTCTGATATTTTTCTTTTTTATTGTAAGGTTTTGTTTTGTTTTCCCTGGAATAATCTCATTATTCAGTTCAGTTCAGTCACTCAGTTGTGTTCAAATCTTTGCAATCCCATGGACTGCAGAACGCCAGGCTTCCCTGTCCATCATTAACTCCCAGAGATTTCTCAAACTCATGTCCATTGAGTCGGTGATGTTATCCAATCATCTCATCCTCTGTCATCCCTATCTCCTCCTGCCTTCAACCTTTCCTAGCATCAGGGTCTTTTCCAATGAGTCAGTTCTTCACATCAGGTGGCCAAACTACTGGAGCTTGAGCTTCAGCATCAGTCCCACCAATGAATATTTAGGACAGATTTCCTTTAGGATGGACTGGTTGTATCTCCTTGCAGTCAAAAGGACTCTCAAGAGTCTTCTCAAACACCACAGTTCAAAAGCATAGTTCTTCAGTGCTCAGCTTTCTTTATGGTCCAACTTTCACACTGACATATAACTACTGGAAAAACCATAGCTTTGACTAGATGGACCTTTGTCGGCTGAGTAAGGCCTCTGCTTTTTAATATGCTATCTAGGTTGGTCATAGCTTTTCTTCCAAGGAGCAAGTGTCTTTTAATTTCATGCTGCAGTCACCATCTACAGTGATTTTGGAGCCCAAGAAAATAAAGTCTATCACTGTTTCATTGTTTCCCCATCTATTTGCCATGAAGTGATGGGACTGGATGCCATGATCTTAGTTTTTTGAATGTTGAGGGGTTTTTTTTAATATTTATTTTTATTTATTTGGCTGCTCAGGGTCTTAGTTGTGGCATGTGGGATCTAGTTCCCCAACCAGGGATCAAACCCAGGGCCCCAGCACTGAGAGCTCAGAGTCTTAGCCACTGGACCACCAGGGGAGTCCTGAATGTTGATCTGTAAGCCAGCTTTTTAACTCTTCTCTTCCACTTTCATCAAAAGGGTCTTCAGTTCCTCTTTGCTTTCTGCCATAAGGGTGGTGTCATCTGTATATCTGAGGTTATTGATATTTCTCCCAGCAATCTTGATTCCAGCTTGTGCTTCATCCAGCCTGACATTTGGCACACTCTGCATATAAGTTAAATAAGGAGGGAGACAATATACAGCCTTGATATACTCCTTTCCTGAATTGGAACCAGTCTGTTGTGCCATGTCCAGTTCTAACTCTTGCTTCTTGACCTGCATACAGATTTCTCAAGAGGCAGGTCAGGTGGTCTGGTATGCCCATCTCTTTAAGAATTTCCCACAGTTTCTTGTGATCCACAATCCACACAGTCAAAGGCTGTGGCATAGTCAATAAAGGAGAGATGTTGGCAATTTGATCTCTGGTTCCTCTGCCTTTTCTAAGTCCAGTTTGAACATCTGGAAGTTCATGGTTCACATACTGTTGAAACCTGGCTTGGAGAATTTTGAGCATTACTTTACTAGAGTGTGAGATGAGTGCAATTGTGTGATAGTTTGAACATTCTTTGGCATTGCCTTTCTTTGGGATTGGAATGAAAACTGACCTTTTCCAGTCCTGTGGCCACTGCTGAATTTTCCAAATTTTCTGCCATGTTGAGTGCAGCACTTTCATAGCATCATCTTTTAGGATTTGAAATAGCTCAACTGGAATTACATCACCTCCACAGCTTTGTTTGTAGTGATGCTTCCTAAGACCCAATTGACTTCGCATTCCAGGATGTCTGGCTCTAGGTGAGTGATCACACCATCATGATTATCTGGGTCATGAAGATCTTTTTTGTATAGTTCTTCTGTGTATTCTTGCCACCTCTTCTTAATATCTTCTGCTTCCATTGAGTCCATACTGTTTCTTCCTTTACTGTGCCCATCTTTGAATGAAATGTTCCCTTGGTGTCTCTAATTTTCTTGAAGAGATCTCTAGCCTTTCCCATCCTATTGTTTTCCTCTATTTGCACTGATCACTGAGGAAGACTTTCTTATCTCTTCTTGCTAATCTCATTATTAGGCTCAGTTTTTTGTTTTTTGTTTTTTTCTTTTTAGGAAAGCTTTCTTTATAGTTATAGCTAAGAAACTGCTAGTAGTTTAAACACATAAAACTGATTTTTCTTGTGTCTGACACTGTTACCTAATGACCCCATTTCCTAAACTTGTAATGACAGCCTTCCTTATGAGATGATTGGTCTAATCTCTCCTCCACACAATCGCACACAGCACTTTAGTCCAGCAAAATTTTAATGGACATGTAAAAACTAAGCTCTCTCATGTTACAAAGTTACGGATTATGTACATGTT
The DNA here is from genome assembly GCA_006408695.1 of Aepyceros melampus. Classification (NCBI taxonomy): domain Eukaryota; kingdom Metazoa; phylum Chordata; class Mammalia; order Artiodactyla; family Bovidae; genus Aepyceros; species Aepyceros melampus. The sequence continues at coordinate 110,305 of SJXQ01012459.1, read as the reverse complement.
TGTCTCCAACTTCTTGGATTTTTTTTTTTTTTTGTAGAAATCATTTTTGAAGGGTGGATTGATGCATCTGAATGTTAAACTTCTATACAAAATAAGAGAATATGAGAGCAGAAAAGGACCTCAGCAAGTGTGACAATTAAAAAAACAAAAAACAAAAAACTGTTCTCATTGTTAGAAAAACTAAAGGGGGAGAAGATACTGAACACAGAAAAAGAGATCCACTGGCCTCACTCAAGTGTTTCTATCTTTCCCAAAAGAAACATGATATGGTTTTCTGGTTGATACTCACATTGAGGGCTATGCTTAGCATACATTAACGGTCACAGGTGAGAGGAAGACCTGTCTTTCCTCCAGCTGATCACAAAGTTGGTTTCTGGACAGTGTTTATTTGATTTCATGATATTAGTGTGCACAGGTTGGCTCTGTTTAGATCCATTATTACCAAGATTCACTAAACACTTGTCAGGGACCAAACACTATACGGGGTTCTAGGCCAGACATGATCAACAGTACAGTCTCCTGCCTTTCATGGATGATCCTCTAAGCCAGGACAGCAGTCATCACATGAGCGCCTTCCACAAACTGAAGACCAGGGTGAAGGGATGGCCAGACCAACACAAGCCATCCCTGCTACTACGGAAATCACTCAAAGCCAGGCCTGGTTGGGGTGGGACAGCAGAGTTTATCAGTTTAAAGGTACTGTTATGCCATAGGCCATAATTGGGTTGCTGGTCGGGCACCACTCACCCCCACCCTCTCCCCCGTCTCAGACCATGTCTTTAATCTGAACTGACTCACTAGGCAAAGATAGATGAAACCAGCTGTTAGGAATGAGGTCATTTTTTTCTTTTTTCAAAAGAAGTTTCTTATTATTTCTCTAGGTTTCCCTGGCATCAAAATTCCACATGGGAGTGGAGTGATTTAGAACAAGTAGACAAAACCTGGATCCAAGCCTTGGCTCTGCCAGTGCTAATTACATAACTTTGGGCTTCTCTGGGCTTTCTATTCTTAATCTACAAAATTAACCAGTTGTCTGGCTGCTCTTTGAACTTCCTTTTAAACCTAAAATTCTTTGATGCCATTAGAGTTACCAGATTTAGCAAGTGTGAAAATATAAGCCACCCAAGGAACATTAAATTTCAAAAACACCATTATTTTTTAGTATGAGTGTTCCATGTCCTATATTTTACCTGGAAACCCTAATTCCATGATATATTTGCCTCTCCAAGATGAAAGCAAAAATTCCAGCAAAGTAGAAATGCCTGTTTTGTGGGAGAGGTTGTCAAAATTGTTAACATTCTCAAGCAGATTTATATCAGGAAATGTAGACTCCACTGGGTGGCTTGACCTCTCTATTCAGATTAGACAGGGCAGCTGTAACAGGTAGGTGAGGATGAAGAAGCTGCTCCACCTTGACCTACTGTTGGCAAAGATACGTTCAGTGGTACATGTGTGTAAGCCTCAGGGTCCAGCTCCTGCCTGCAACCCTCAACCCTGTGGATACTGAAAGATCTACAGGCATCCCTGTGGATACCAAAGATCCAGTCATCTCAGGAAGGCTAACTGGGAGGCTGAGCTCAAAAGACAAAAGGAAGAACAATGGGGAAAGAAAGAAAGAATCGAAGGCTCACTATCAAATAATCATGAACAGATGAGTTTTTAAACATAACACAAACTCCAGCTGGGAACAGAAAACGAAACTGCCAACAGAGATTAAGGCCTAGGTGGGAGAAGGGAAGACCCAGGGAGGGTAAACTTGTAACCAAAGAGACACAAAAAGGCCTGGGGAAAAGTGTCTTGGGTCCATTTTCTCTATATATTGACTTTACTCTCTGATAGGAAATACGATCAGAGTCATTCCCACACAAACTGCATGAAATGGGCTCACACACAGAAACAAGACAACTAGTTTTCCTCTCCAAAAAGAAAGAGGCACTAAAGGAACAAAACCAAAAACATGGGCAGACTAAACTGTCAAGTTTCTCTGCTTTGGGCTGGAATTTTTTACAGCTCCAGGTATTAATGCCAGCTGTTTCATAGTAGTCAGATATAGGCTTTTTTTTTTTTTTTTTTTAACAATTAACATGGGGAAGTGGATGATTTACTCTTCCATAAAGTCAGTGGTTATTTATTCTTCTGAATATTTTCAGAATGTTCACAATTCCCTGGAATATTTAGAATATAAGGGGAAGTAACTAAGAACGAATTCTTGGGATGGAAATTTGGGGACCACTCTTATAGTCAACATTTATTGAGAATCTACCATGAGCCTGACACTGTACCACACATTTTTATAAACTTCTCAATTAATCACTTATTTTGCAAAGTAGGTGTCATTCCTTTTCAAAGGGAAAAAAAAAAATTACATCTGCATCTCAGAAGGAAATGGCAACCCACTCCAGTATTCTTGCCTAGAGAATCCCATGGATGGAGAGGCTTGTGGGCTACAATCCACGGGTCACAAACAGTCGGATACGACTGAGTGACTTCACTTTCAGACAGGTTAAGTGACTTGCCCAAGGCTGGATAGCAGCTAACAAGTAGATGTGGGTTCAATCCCTGGGTTGGAAAGATCCCATGAAGAAGGGCATAGCAACCCACTCCACTATTCTTGCCTTAAGAACCCCATGGCTAGAGGAGCCTGGCAGACTCTAGTCCATAGGGTCACAAAGAGTCGGACATGACCAAAGCAATTTAGCACAACAAGTAGACCACCTGAGATTCCAGCCTTTATCATCTGACTTCAACTCTTAATTTTTAAATTGTCTCTATGGTTTTTGTTTTCTTTTAAGGCAAAGAAGCCAACCTGCTAATGCAAAATCTGAACAAGTTGCAAACTCCTGAGGAAAAGTTTGATTTTTTATTCAAGAAATATGCTGAATTGGTAAGATCTTTGATTAGCCCTTTTGCCAGAAAGATTTAAGCTCTGGTTAGAGCTGAGAAAAGGAGGTTGTTAGCTTTTCAGGTACATCATTATAGACGATGGCTGGTTACCTCAGGCAAGTCAAAATCAGAATTCACAAAGGCCGAGTTTTTAAAAAGGAAAGAAAGAAGCAGAAAAACTGAGGAATAAAAGCAAAAGGAAGAAAGAGAACAGAGTTGGAATCACTCCACCTTCAATTATGTGCATAATTTGAGAGATGGAACAGCAAATCTGAGATAATTTGTGAAAAGTTGTAAAAATTTTAAAGTTCTTTTTGGCTTTGCAATGAAACAGAAGTATGCTAGAAATAAAAAGTAAATTTTCAACCGGTTCTTAAGCACAGGTTTTTTGAGGGAATGGTCTTCTCAAGTAAGGCAGAGGTTGACTTAATTCCACCCCCCAGCTTGTGAAACATTCTCATTTATTCCTGATGAATGCATTCATTCATTCATTTATTCTCCATGATCTACATTCTTCTCTCCCACACAATGGCAAAGCACTTGACATGGATTTTGTTTCCAGTTATAGATCCTCCACAGCAGTCTCCCTCTCAACAAGTTAGGGCCAGTGGCAGGAAGAGAAGCCACTCCCAGACTTCAGAGAATCCGTGAAGTGGATGGTCTCCTCACCAGTACTCTTACAACAGTCCACTTGGAAGAAAGAAAAGGGCTCAGCAAAGCCAGCACCACTAGTTTTGGTGAGGCCTCACAGAAACTGACTAAAGGAGTTGCACCTGAGGTCCATGCACCAGCCCTGAGGTGTACAAGACCCACCGTGGAGATATGGCATCCTCTCAAGTGAGGCTGGGCAATATGCCACCTCGCTCTCATTTCTGCTTCTTTTCCTCATTTTTTTTTCACTTACTTCTTTCTTTCAGAGAAGCGGTGACAGCCCCCTCCCCAGCCAACAAAACAATTCCTCCTGGCAGTAGGTTGGACTGCCCCTGAAGGCAGATTTACCTCACATCAAAAAAGCTTAAGAGTCAGGGCCTCTCACTTGCATAGGCCCCTGTGAAGCCCTGAAGATAATTCTTTTCTTTTTTTTCCCCATCTTCTTCTTTTTTTAAAGAAGGTCTCTAAAACTGAGACCCACAAACCACTCAGGTCACTGGTTGCATCTTATCCCTATTGATGGAGTAACGTGTATGAGTGGCTTGTTTGCCTTCTTTTTCACTCTGATTTTAGTCCTGTGATCCCTGTGTAGTCTTTGCTTTCTTCCTTGTACATTCATGTACACCATTTCGCTGAATTATACAACAGACCCAAAGAAGGGGGCTTTCCAGGTGGTGCTACTGGTAAAGAACCCACCTGCCAATGCAGAAGACATAAGAGACTCAGGTTCAATCCTTGGGTCAGCAAGATCCCCTGGGGCAGGGCACAGCAATCCACTCCAGTATTCTTGCCTGGAGAATCCAATGGACAGAGGAGCCTGGCAGGCTACAGTCCATAGGATCACAAAGAGTCAAACACAACTGAAGCCACAGCACAGCACAGCACAGCCTCAAAGAAATTCTGAAACCCTGAATGACTAGTGACTGTTTAACTCTGCCAACAATGCTTTAAATTAGTTTTAATCACATAAACCACATCACAATGATATAAGGAAAATGCTGAATACACAAGTAAAAATATCTCTAATCCTACAGTCTAAAACATGAACGCTGACTTATCTGTCTTCCTTTTCAGTTCTACTATACAAAGATACCTTTTGTATAGCTACCATCATTAGGTGCATAGAATTTAGTATCTGGTTTTTTTTGGCTCATGTGACAATCATTTTCTTCATGTGTTCTTCATAATTATATTTCATCAAAGCTATGAAATTTTCCATTAATTGACTTTATTCTACTGGTTCTCTACTTTGGGGACATTAATATTCCTTCCACTGTTTGTTTTACCAAATATTGGTGCAGTGAACATCATCATGCATGACCTTTGTTCCTTCTCTTTTATGATCCTTGGGAAAAGTTCCAGAATTGGGATTACTAAATCAAGCAGTATAAATGTTTTTAATGGCCATGTTGTTTTCCAAAAGAATGGTATAAATTTCTAAAGCAAGTATTAGTGTATCAATTTTGTTGCAACTTGTTTAATATTGCCTGTTAACCACTCATGAACAATTTCAGTGCCATAAAACAATAGGTGTCAAAAATAATATTTTTCCCCCAAATCTGACCCCATCCTCACTGGTCTGTCCTTGCTGTTTTCAATAATTACTACATTTATTTCCCTTTAATTTACCCTTCAATTTACTTATTGACAACAAGGCCTTTCATATTTAGTTTCTAGTATCATGTCCCATACTTAGATGAACTGGGCGTCTTCCAGACTACTACTCTTTATCTTGCCCCACAGCAGTACATCAGAAAAGAATCACTTATCCAGTCTGCCCAAGATCTTTCTTATGAGCCAGGGCTGTTCACCCTGGTCTCCAAGAATTCCCAAACCCACTCACCCTACTAGCCAAGCAGTCAATCCCACAGAGGTTATTTTTTCCAGAAATTCTACTCAGCTCAGTCTTACTATATTTTTGCATTTGTATCATACCCCATAATAAACTTTTAAACTCAAAAGATCATTCTAAAAAAATAAATAGGAGAAAATTGACCTCAAAACCCTATTATATATCCTTTTAAGAAAGTAAAAATTATGAAGAATTTCAATATTTTACTTGGAGACTAAAAGCTATTTCCCTACTGATTCAGAAATTAATATAGATAGTGTCTGGAATTTAAGTGTTAACATAGAATAAATTATTAAATTCAAAAGCTGTGAATCACATTGCTACTCAAGTTCACTCACCCTTACAGATTCTAAATCCTGTAATATCAACAACTGTATTTTATTAATAAACAAGTTCATAAATAAATAAGGACACCTCATGACTAAATTAAGAAATGACCTAGAAGAAATATTTTTGCAAATTTCCTCAATTTATAAGTAGTTACAACATCACAAACTACTTGGCATTAATTTCACTTTTTTAACTTAGTAATAATAAAAAAAAGAATAAGAGAAACTGCAGATAAAAATCCTATATGCCTGTTAGAACTGGACAGAAGGCATACATCTAAATGTATTATTAAATCACAGAGCCAGTATTTGACTGAAGTTGACTCAGTTGTAATGTTTGTTTTCATCCATTAAGAAACAACATATGCAATCACATAAACTTGAAGTAGTTGAACAAAATTAGTCACACTCTTAAAAAAAACTGTCAGAAAGTTAAGGGGTTTTATTTAGAGCAAAGCAAGATAGACCTAGCTATATGTCAAGTGTGTATGATCCTTCAGTAAAACTAAAACATTTAAATGGTCAGTGAGCAAGCATAAATCATCTCTTCCAACTTATGAAACATAGGCAAAGTATCCTCCTGATGCTCAGATAAATCTACATAGGGCAATGTTCCCCCAGAGAGGGAAAGTCTTGCCAACCATGGGACAACATGCAATGTCTCTGGAGATATTTTGGATATCACAGGGGATGTTACTGGTCTCTAGCTGGTAGGGGTCATCTGCTAAATAGCCTACAATGCACAGGACAACCCCCACAACAAAGAACTGTCACCAAATGTCAATGGTGCTAAGGCTGAGAAACCCTGACAACTGTTTAATCTTCCAGAGGAAAAGTCTAAAGTAAAATGGCAATAGCAGTAATAATAACATATAAATTTTAAGAAAGGACAACAGTTCATTTAAAGTCCACACACAAGGACAAGAAGTTTCATCCATATCTAATAACTATGGTGCAAAATCAAGTTAGCATGATAAATATATAATAAAATATCATTGCTTTTCCAATTGAACCTCAAGAAAGATACCAATTCAGTTAATATTTATAGTAATATGGATAATATGGACCTAGTTTTTCCTGATGCTAACACTCACTAATAAGTAAAAACATACGTAAGTATGAAGATAGAATATCATGAATGAATATCCCCAGCTTAATCTGGCAAAGGTTTATCATGGACATTTCAGTGTAATGGGAGGAAGGGAGGGAGGAAAAGATTAAAATAAGATGTGAACTGAAGAAAGTGTGACAATCGTGTTCATCCAGCTCAGAAAGAACAAATGCTTTTTCAAGATAAGAAATTAAGATAACTAACTAAGACACGTATCAGGGCTTACAGTGTGTATATGGGTACCCATTTGTATCTGTCTCTGAGAGGCACCAAGGGCACCTGCAGTGAACCCATGAGCTTCCAGGCCTTTTCCTCCTCACTAGCCAACAAGATACCTATCACAGTGAGTACCCACCTGGCTTATGCACCATTCAGATTCTAAGGGATCTCAGTCCAGTGGAGGAAATGGCTCTAAGAAAAAGGCTCCAGCATGCTCATGGTCACACTGTCAGACCCCAGTCCTACTCCTAGTATGCAGTCTCTGGAGGCTTAATTTATATCAACAAATATTTATGGGATTCTAGTTGGAATGGGGGAGGCTGAACCCACACTCCCCCATTCCAACTAGAATTCCATAAATACTTGTTGCCAAATTTACCAAACAAAAAAAAAAGAATGCCCAGTTACCTTTGCATTTCAAGTAAACCAACAGCAAATGGCAATACTTTCAGTTACTTTTACTAAAAACTTGTTCCCTATTTATTTGACATTGAAATTCAGCTGGTGTCCTACATTTTATCTGGCAACCCCTAGCTCAGAACTTTAGCATCCTGAGACAGAAAATCCAGGAGTCCATTGGTTTCATTTCCCATGTTGCCCTCGATACTTTAGCTATGGCTGCTGTGAGAGGAGGCCCCACCCGTGCTCAGCAGAAACAAGTGTCATGATTCATTCACCACAAGCACAGAGGGTGCGGGGGATGGGCAGAGAGCAAGGCTTGTTACAGATCCATCCCTCGTGTGCTGGTGAGCTGTGCAGTGGCTATTTCGGAAACTTTGGTGACAGATCATCAATCCTTAAATAGTCGAGGAGTACATGCTCCTCTCCCCCTTTCTCATAACCCACACACTTCACCTTCTGTTTACTAGCTGCTTTTCGCTTTCCTACTTTTAAAAATAGTTGCTAAAGCTTGTTCTGAGAAAGCATTGTGAAAATTTAAATGTAAACCAAGCAGACACACCACTGACCATTTTCCTAAGGCAAGGCATTATCCTGAATTCTGAAACATGCCTTTCTATACTGACTGGCTTCATTAGACTCAAGAAAGATAAACGTGTTTCTAGACTACTGAAAAGATCAAAGTAAAAGAGATCAATAATAATAATGATAAAGGAAAAACCTATAAATGTTATGCTTTTAAATCATATCTACAAGTATTGCCATGGTAACACTCATGAAGTTCATTTGACTCCAGAGGGGACACTGATGATAGGAGCAAATTTGCCAAACAACCAGAGGGTGGTCTTAAGGCATTTCCTCTTCTGCTCCTATCAACTCAACAGAGATTCCTGCCATTTTCTTTCACATTTGCACCCCCACATCTAGCTGGATGAACATCGCACTGAGCAAAGGAAGTTAAAACTCCTACAAAAGAAACAGGCACAGATCCAGAAAGAAAAGGACCAGCTACAAAGTGAACACAGCAGAGCTATCCTCGCGAGAAGCAAACTGGAGAGTCTGTGCCGGGAGCTGCAGAGACACAACAAGACGCTGAAGGTATGTGTCACCAAGGCCCCAAACAACACCCTTCTTGCATACTTTGGAGGCACAGGCTTCTGCCATTCGTGGTGTGAGTTTTAGAATCAGAGAGATTTGGGTTCAAATATTAGTCCTGCCACTTGCTCACTTGTGACCTGCAATAAATTATTTTACCACCCAAGCCAGTTACCTCATCCATAAAATGGGGATTATACCAATGTCACTGTGTGGTCAGAAAAAATTAAGTGAGACCACATATGTAAGGTGCTCATGGAGTACTCAGTGAATAGCAGAACTTTGGTAAAATGTGTGTTATTCCTCTTTATGCTGAGTTTGTTCTGTTTTTTTTAAAGGTAGGCCTTAGTTCCACTCTTTAAAATACAAATTTATAAAAATTCAACATTTTTTGTCTGAAAATGAAATCTGCATGACATGAAACAAGTTGACACAAAGCTAACTGACAGAAAAAGAGAAGACTGAGAGCTAAAATGTCAACAGTCATTTGAAAAAAGTTACTCGAAAAAACAACGAAGCTCTCTAAGCTTAATTATTCAATCTAAAAATAATAGACTGATCACTTCGGTCAGTTTGCATGGGCTTCATTAGTCACAGCGTAAGCCTCTAGCAGCGTGGTTAACTTGATTACACACAGACACTAGCTCTATTCAAAGAAGCAAGACGCAGAGTTCTCCAAGATAGTACTGCGTGCAGCCACCATCCCCTTTCCAGCTGAAGACCCTAAAGCTTTCGACAAATGGGAATTAGACAGCAATATTCCTGTGATGTAGTTATTATTACCTGTGTTTAAAAGGAGATGCTTTAAGAAACAGAGAGATTAATATCATTGCTGAGTTTGTACAATGGAATTAGGAAGAAAAATAGAATTGGATAATGAATGGCTCCTCATATTCCAAAATTGGGGGCTTTTTGAAGTAGAAAAAGAAAATTATTCATTTTGATATCAGTTTTCAGAGGTGCAGTCTCCCTGCCTCCAGTCTTGCTTTCTCTAATCCATCTGCCACAATGATCCTTCTAAAATGCCAATCTAGCCATCTTCCTGTGTAAACATTCAATGGCTCTTCATTATCCTTAGTGTGGTGTATGAGGTCCTACATGGCCCTTGATTACCTCTCTGACTTTAGCTCTTACCATCTCCACTTTAGCTCTTACCATCTCTGAAGCTTTCTCTGCTTCGGTCACTAAAAGCTTCAGTTCAGTTCAGTTCAGTTCAGTCGCTCAGTCGTGTCCGACTCTTTGCGACCCCATGAATCGCAGCACGCCAGGCCTCCCTGTCCATCACCAACTCCCAGAGTTCACTCAGATTCATGTCCATTGAGCCCGTGATGCCATCCAGGTCACTAAAATTTCAAACAGTTCTTGACCTAGTCTGTTAATCTCACATTTTTTTTTAATTGGAGGATAATTGCTTTACAATTGTGGTAAAGGGGCTTGTGTAACTCAATGAAGCTATGAGCCATGCCATGCAGGGCTACCCAAGATGGACGGGTCACAGTGGAGAGTTCTGACAAAACCAACTCAGTGGACATGAATTTGAGCAAACTCCAGGAGATAGTGAAGGACAGGGAAGCCTGATGTGCTACAGTCCATGGGGTTGCAAAGAGTTGGACATGACTTAGGAACTGAATACATACACACATACACACACACACATCCCCTCCTTCTTGAGCCTCTTCCCACCTCCACAGTCAGTTTTTGATATTTAGGAAATGAAATGCTAGGGTGATGAACTTTAACTCTCAAATTACGAGTTGTAGAAGATGGACTTCTCGCATCTCTTTAATCATTGCTCTGGGACCATCAAAACCCAGGTTAGATGGGAATGGAGGCATTATCCTCAACTTCAGATATGTAATTAAATAATAGCACTCTGTGCCTACATAAATCTCCCAACTTTCAGTAGTGTTGTAGCATAAGGAGATAAAAGTTAAACCTCCTTTGATGACGTGGATGGAATGATGTGATGTGGTGTAGTTTCTTTGGATAGCATTCAAAGACAGAATGATGGAAGTGCCAGGAGACCCTGGACATATATCTGCACACAATTCCAGCTGTGGACAATGGAACTAAGTGCATTACTATGCCAGGACTTGTGCTGAGTGCTTTACATGTTATTTTGTCCAATCTTCACAAAAACCATGAGCTAGTATCTCCATTTTATTGAAGGAACTGAGACAGAGCGATCAAAATCAGTTAAGGTCATGAATATTTTGTCAAAATCAGAACTCAAATTCAAAACATTTCCTGATTTCCCTCCTGATTGTTTCTTTGACCCATGGGTTATTTAGAAGCGTTGTTTAATTTTTATGGCCCCTTTATATGGTCTATCTTGATGAACATACGAAATGCACTTGGAAAGAATGTCTGTTTTTCAGAAGTTAGGTGTAATGCTACATAAGTAATAATTAACAGAGTATTTATGTCTTTACTGAATTTTTGACTTGTTCCCCTATCAATTGTTGAGGGATGGGTGTAAAAAATCTCCAATTGTGAAATTGCCTACTTCTTTCAATTATGTCAATTTTTGATTCATGTATTAATATTTTGAAGCATTAGTACATGTGTATACTATTGTGATTTCTAAGTCTCCTTGATAAAGTGACTTTCATCAATATGAATGTCTACATTATCTGATATCAATCTAACCACTGTAGCTTTCTTACTCATTGCATGCATGGTATATCTTTTTCCATCCACTTATTTTCAACCTGGGTTTTTCTGTTTTTCTATTTAAAGTGCATCTCTTATAGTTGGGCCTTCTTTTCATTCTTACAATATCTGCCACTTAACTGGAGTGATTACTATTATGGAATCTGGGACTCCTGAATTGGCAGGTGGATTCTTTATCACTGAGCCACCAGGGAAGTCCCTTAACTGGAATAGTAGTCCATTAATATAATGTAAGTGGCTTCCCTGGTGGCTCAGAGGTTAAAGCATCTGCCTCCAATGCAGGAGACCCGGGTTCAGTCCCTGGGTTGGGAAGATCCCCTGGAGAAGGAAATGACAACCCACTCCAGTATTCTTGCCTGGAGAATCCCATGGACTGAGGAGCCTGGTGGGCTGCAGTCCACGAGGTCACAAAGAGTCGGACACGATGAGTGACTTTATTTACTTACTTACTTACTTACTAATATAATGTAATTACTGGAGTGGTTGGATATGTCTTCCATTTTATTATTTACTATTTGTCACATCTGTTTTTCCTTCCTCTGCTTTTATCCTGCCTTATCTGGTTTACTGGAAATTTTTTAAAGTTTTTATTTTATCTCATCTCTTGTGTTTTTAATTATATCTCTTTCCATTTTTAGTGGTTGTTCTGTGATTGCTATAGATACTCTCAACTTGTCACAGTCTATCTGGAGTTGAAACTGTATCACTTCATATAATATGTAGAAACATTACAAATAGAAGTTCCCTTTATTGCTCCCTATCTTTATATTTATATAATTTATAAAACTCTTAAGGCAATGCTATAATTTTTAAACAATTTCATATAGTCCTTTAAAAATTCAAGCAAAACTGTCTTTTCAAACCCAAATTTTACCATTTCTGATGTTTTTTATTCCTTCTAAAGCTTTACATTTCTGTTTGGTGTCACTCCCTTCAGCCTGAAGAACTTCATTTAGTATTTCTTATAGTATAGGTCAATTCTCTTATTTGCTTTTTATCTTTAAAATGTCTTTATTTTGCTTTATGATTTAAGGCTATATTCACTGGATAAAGAATTCTGGCTTGACAAGAATTTTTTTCTTTTTCTTTCTCTTAGTCTTTTATAGATTCTGTAGTCTGGGCTCCACAATTTCTGATGAAAATCAACAATAATTTGAATTATTGTTCTCCTGAGGTGATATGTCATTTATCTCTGACTACTTTTAAGATTTTTCTATGGATTTTTGGCTTTTGGAATTTTGTTTTATGCCCAAGTGTGGCTTTCTTCATATTTATCCTACTTATAATTTGTTGAGCTTCTTATACCTACCTGTATCCCTGATAGCTCAGTTGGTAAAGAATCCACCTGCAATGCAGGAGACCCTGGTTCAATTCCTGGCTTGGGAATATTCACTGGAGAAGGGATAAGGTACCCACTCCAGTATTCTGGCCTGGAGAATTCCATGGATGTATAGTCCATGGGGTCTGTAATTTATGTCTTTCACCAAATTTCAGCAAGTTTCAGTCATTATTTCTTCAAATATTTTTTCTGCCCCATTCCCTCTCTCTCTCGCTCTCATTCCCCTTCCAAGATTTTGACTCCACGTGGGTTAGATCTTTTGATATTGTCCCACAGGTCCTTGAGTCTCACTCCATGTTCTTCATCAATCTTTTTTCTCCTTGATCTTTAAATTAGATACTTCACACTGACCTATCTTCATATTCACTGACTCTGTCCTCTATTATCTCTGTTCTACTGTAAGCCCACCCAGTGGTTTTTACATTTCATATTTTGTAAACTTTAGAATTTCCACTTTGTTCTTTCTTATAGATTATATTTCTCTTGACAGTGCCTATCTTTTTATTGAGATATTTTCCTTTTTATCAACGAACATAGTATTTTGAGCCTGAAATTATACCAAAAGACCCACCTTGTAAGAAATTAGTGGCTCAGGCAATATGATTTTAGTAAAGAAATAAGCAGGGTTTGTTATCAGAATATCACTGAATTTTAATGTGGAAAAGACTATAGGAATCATCTAGTCCAAGCTATTCATATGTCTATATGTAAATTAATGAAATTTGTTGACTCATTAAATAAACATTTATGGAATACCTGTGGATTGTGTGCCAGGCACAGCACTGGTTTTAAGATGCAAAGTGATTCCTGAAAAGCTGTTTTCTTGGCTATTTCAGATTTTGTCCCTCAATTTTTTTTTTTGCATTACTAATTTTCACTTTGAATTTTGTGCATGGTAAAGAAAATTTTACTTCAGACATTGCCCAAATGATTGTTTTCTTTATTAGTGGAATCAAATTTTATGATTTCAGTAGACTTATTTTTCTCTCATTGAAAACCAGTGTAATATAAAAAGCAAGATGCCATTCTATGGGCCAGGATTGGGTGCTATGATGGTTTGACATGTGTTTAATGCCATGTTAACAGCTATACCCTCTTTTTCTAGCCAATGGCCAGTGAAAAACTCAGACTGCTGAGTAGCATGGGATGGTCCTTTCATTTACTCATTCATTCATGGATGGAATAGTTATAAATGCAAATAATATCCAAATCATGGACTATAATTCTAACTAGGAGGTAGGTTGTTGACTTCTAAGTTAATCAGGAACAATAAGGAGAGAAGCACTATCATATGTATATTCAACAACTCTTTAACAGATGGCTGTAATCACTTTTAGTGAAATACACATAGTAAGTGTTAGCATTCAAAGTTCAAGGAAATAACATCTCTGATACTTAATTTCTCCAGATTAGGAAGTGTAGATTTCTTCTAAGTATCCCTAAGAAATTTCCTAAGAAATATACCTCAGAAAGCGAAGAAGCACTAAAGAGCCTCTTGATGAAAGTGAAAGAGGAGAGTGAAAAAGTTGGCGTAAAACCCAACATTCAAAAAACTAAGATTATGGCATCTGGTCCCATGACTTATGGCAAATAGATGGGAAAACAGTGGAAACAGTGACAGATTTTATTTTCTTGAGCTTCAAAATCATCACAGATGGTGACTGTGAAATCAAGACATTTGCTCCTTGGAAGAAAAGCTCTGACAAACCTAGACAGCATATTAAAAAGCAGAGACATGACTTTGTCAACAAAGGTCTGTCTAGTCAAAGCTACGGTTTTTCCAGTAGTCATGTACGGATGTGAGAGTGGACCATAAGAAAGCTGAGCACCAAAGAATTGATGCTTTGAACTGTGGTGTTGGAGAAGACTCTTGAGAGTCCCTTGGACTCTCAATCCTAAAGGAAATCAGTCCTGAATATTCATTAGAAGGACTGATGCTGAAGCTGAAGCACAATACTTTGGCCACCTGATGTGAAGAGCTGACTCATTTGAAAAGACCCCAATGCTGGGAAAAGTTGAGGGCAGGAGAAGGGGACAACAAGGGATGAGATGGTTGGATGGCATCACTGACTCAATGGATGTGAGTTTGAGCAAGCTCCAGGAGTTGGAGATGGACAAGGAAGCCTGGCATGCTGCAGTCCATGGAATCTCAAGAGTATGACACGACTGAGTGACTGAACTGAACTGAAGAAATTTCCACTCAATAAATGTTTATACCATGAATAAATTTGATATCAGGAGTCAAGAGTTAGAAAATATATCAATATTGTAGAAGAAAGGGGATATCTAATGATAAATTAAAATATTTCCAGAGCATGTATTTCCAGCATCAGCTTTTATTTTGATCACATTATTCTACTGTCATAATAAAGACTTGCACAATTACTTGTTTCAATCAGTATTTCTTTTTAAAAATCCTGTTACATAATTTGATCATGATAGGCAACTAAATGCAGTATAATTTTACTTGCCAACAATGAAGAAAGCTTTCATAATAAAATTAATCAGAACTAAAGGGATCCTAAAATGTCTGTATCACTTGTCAGCAGAGTCTCTATCTTTGGTGTATGTAGATTAAATCCTTTTATTCTAAAAGAATGACAGGAATAAGCACAAAGCAAATAATTCTCAATATAGATACAGGGGAAATTTGGGTACATTGTAAGTAGTTAGCAATGAAAGGGGAATTTTGATTTAGGAGAAAAGAGAACAGAAATGATATAAAAGTTAATTTTCAATTCTTCAATGTTAACAAAGTGGAAGAGGGGAAAATTAGATGTTTCATTTTAGAGTTTAAGAAGATTTGAAACGTCACATTGCTTTCAGAGTTAAAATTTACACTGAATATTTCAATTACTCTGTGTGACTCATGAGATGATTGTTTCTTCAAAAAATACCCAGCATATTTTCTAAAATTTTTTGATACTTTTGAGTTGCTATAATTCATATGTGGCTATCTTAGTTTTCTTTTCAAGCTTTTGGATGATATTTATTTTTAATAAGAAAAAAATATATATTGTAATCACCTACAGTTACAAAACTTGGGGAATACTATTACATGATCAATATGCCATCATTTTTACAGAGGAACATAAGATCTGCTGTTCCTCTTTCTGTACCAAACTAAGGAAACACATGATCTATCCCATCAATCAATAAGACTGAGTATCATTTCTCTAGGCCACAACCAAGAGAGAACCTTCAGGCTGCATGTCTGTTAGGAAACACTGCAGTTTATTTACTCAGCAGGGGACCCGTTGTCTTTAAAACAAGTCTATTTATCACCAGCTATCAAATTCAAGGCCCTTGCTGCACCTGCTCTGAGTGACCGTGTATTCACAGCTGAAACCTCTGCTTAAACATTTATGTTGGGGCTGAGCAATGTTACCTCTAGAGAACTGAGGAAATATATCCTACTTACCCTGCACACTATTCTCCCTTCATTGACCAAACTCTGAGTTCTGTAAACCTAGGGGCTTATAAACCAGCATAACGAGAGTGTGCATTCTCTCTACAGGAGGAAACCCTTCAGCGGGCACGTGAGGAAGAAGAGAAAAGGAAGGAGATCACAAGTCATTTCCAGAACACCCTGACGGATATCCAGGCCCAGATTGAGCAGCAGAGTGAGCGAAACATGAAGCTCTGTCAGGAGAACACAGAGCTCGCAGAGAAACTAAAAAGCATCATTGATCAGTATGAGCTCAGAGAGGAGGTGAGAACCACATCAGACAACTTACAAACACTCCATATAGGTCTGGGTCTGGTTTGTGAAGGTTGGGAGGTCAGTTAATAACAAAGTTATGACCAGTCTTCCCAACTGATTAATATTTAGGTTTGGATTTCTTTTACTAGCCAAAATAAAAACATATGATATTACAAAATACCTGGCTGAAAGTCAGAGGATTTCTTCAAAACTAGAATCACTACAAAGCAGAGGCAAAAAACAAGGGGTAGGACATGAATGGATTTATCCTTGAAAATAAAAAATAATATTTCTTAGCCTTTATAAACTCTCTCTACACAACCAAGAAATACTTCATGTATGCCCTCTTAAGAATTACCAGTCATCGAAATTAAAAGTCTGCATTGTATATATCCCACAAATAATAATATATATACTATTATTATATAGTATATATATAATAATTATAGTAATAATGGTATTGTTATTTATACTTAGTTTGTGCCAAGCAATAGCTAAGTATTATAGTTTACATACAGTATGTCATTTAACTGTCTCAACAATCTTATGTACTAGATAATAACGTATTATCCACATTTTATAGATGTGAAGCAGAAGCTACAAGATTAAATCACATATCCACAATCACAAAAGTCAAAAGAGTTTGTTATCAATAGTTTACATTGGGGGACTATAAAGATCTTTCATTATTCCAAGATTATATTTTAATATTTAATGTTTTAAAGATTCCAGATGCCCCCCTCTGGATTTTGATATGTCATATCCCTTTTCCCATCTCACTTAAAATTTTAAATCTCTGCCTTAAAATGTAATATAACATAGTCAAAGGAGCTCTGCTGGCAACATGCTATGCTTTAATCAAGGGGAAAAAAAAAAACTGATATAGCAGTTCAGTAAATCAAGAAACTTCTCACAGTAGGCCATAATTCCATGCTACCATTTTATCTTGTTACAAAGATCAATCTTGCTCCAAACTGGAGGTTCAAGAAAAAACAAAAGGGAAGGAACTTAAAAAAAAAAAAAAAAAAGGTGCCCATACTCTGCAGAGAGATCACGTATGGGAATGACCTGGTAGACCAGTTGTATATTCCTAGGATTCGTTCTAGGTAAGGCCCAAAGATATAATTCTACATGTCCTCTTGCCAATGGGACCCCCTAATGACCAAGAAATTCTCCACACTGAGGTAGAGTTGGAAGCTTCATTTGACCAATGTAGTCAACAGGTCAAAAGGTGTGGAGGAGGAAGTAGCATATTTGCATATCAATTCATCTGCAAACCTGAGCCTTGCTTGCCCACCAGAGCAACAGAGCTGATGTCAGGGGGCTACTGCCTCAGTCCCAGACAAAGGGCCACAGGCTGTTACCTCAAGGCTTCCCCACACCCTTGAGGCAAGCATGTAGAGAATTCACCATGGTAAACTGAATTAATATTGTGGTTAAATGTGATTTTATATTCACAGAAAGAGCCAAAATACCAAGTGATAGTGCTACAGCTCTTGTGATACACATCACTGTTTTGGAGCCTAGCATAATGACTAGTGCCATATCTAATAGTTGTCATATTTAGAAAAATACTTTTGGGACCTTTTGGTGTTGCATTGCTGAACTCTGGCACCTCCACCTTTTGTAGCCACTTTCATGTAGTGCAAAATGCAGGAGACTCCACCAATTTATGACTTTCATATAAAACCATAAGTGACACCAATGCCTTTATTGCCCCTCTTTTTAACTCTTAAAACCTAGAGAACACATGTTTATATCAGTATTACTTTTTTATACCTATGTTTTTCAGCACAATAACTCAACTTGATATGTGCACTTTATTTTTCCTCAGCACCTTGACAAAATATTTAAACACAGAGAACTGCAGCAGAAGCTAGTGGATGCGAAACTTGAGCAGGCACAAGAAATGATGAAGGAAGCAGAGGAGCGACACAAACGCGAAAAGGAATATGTATTTATCATATGCATCTATGTGCTTGTCTGGTCTGTCTTGGGGTCAGAGAACCCCTGAGAATGTTTTTGGTAATGGTCATAGAGCACTAGACTGATGGAGGAAGAACCTAAGCTTCCCTAGAGAATGACACTGGCCAGCCCAGGAGGAAACACTGTACCTATCACTGTAACACTGTATCATGCATCCATTCACCAAACCTTTGGCAAGCACGTTTCATGAGCTATGCCCCATTCTAGGAGCTGGTGTGTAGTGGTGAACAAGATGGAGAAGTCCACATCCCAGCATGGAGACTAAAGTCTAACTTGGAAGAAAAAGGCACTAAATAAGCAAGCAAACAAAGAAGGATAATTTCAGATAATAAGTGCTACTAGGGAAATAAGGAAGAACCTCAAAGGGGCTGAAGGAGGAGGCCTCCTTTAGACTGCATGACTTGGTGGGCCTCTTGCAGCAGAGGATGCTTGAGCTGCTCCCTTCCTGATGATCAGGGAGTCAGAGAGGAGGTCCCTAGCAGTAGTGTCTGTAGCAAAGACAAAGGTCCTAATGCTGGAACCAGCTTGACATCCCCCAGAAATAGGAGAAGTCAGGGTAGCAAGAGTAGGTGCCCCAATGGGAGAAAATTTCAAAATGAAACTGTAGAGGTAAGCAAGGGGCAAGCTGTATTGCTTTGTAAGCTTGAAATATAGTTTGAATTTTATTCTAAATATAATGGGAAAGTACTGGGTAGTTTTAGCAAAGGAAGTGACAGGGTCTGCTTTGCATCTGTAAAAGGTGACTTTGGCTGATAGGTAGAAAGTGAACTAGAGAGGGACAAGAGAGCTAGGCAGCAATCTGGGCAAGATCTGATGATGGCTTTGACTGGGGAAGTGGTAGTGGAGAAGGAGGGCTGGACATGGATAAAAGTTAAGTTTTTAACATAAAACCAACAAGCCATGCTTTAAACTGGAAGATGGTGACAGTGAAGAAACAGAAGAATCAAGGACGACTCCTGAGTTTTGGTTTAAGAAACCAAGTGGTATCTTCTACTGATATCTTATTAACCCTAAACACACCAAAACAGATGAGAGAACTGAGGCCCATAAAAGGATATGTGACTTGCTTAAGGTCACACACTCCTAAGTGACCAGGGTATGCTGGCTACATCTCCAGTACATCTGTCCCCAAATCCCAAGCTCTGTGACAGTACAGCACACTCAGAGGTGTGTTTCAGAGGCATGAGTTAAAGCACGTCTGCTGCTGGGGACAGACAACAGACCAGTCATTCACGTTTGGCCATTAACAACTGATCACGAGCTTTCCATTTACCTAAAATCAGCCTGGAATCACTTCAGTTTGTCAGAATAGTAATTTTTTTAAAACTTTGGTTTTCAAACATGACAACAAAAGATTGAATTTTGGAAAACATAACCTGGTGGGCACTGCATAATTTCAATCAGTTGTCCATGTGTTCTTAAAGATTAATTTATTAAATCCATTTACAGCCTAGCTCTCAAAGTAAGAAATAAAGCATTTATTTATTATTTAGATGTAATTATCCTCAGGTAAACTATGCTTCCATAGAATATCAGTACCTTTGGATTTAATATATGAGGCACAACAGAGGAAAACCAGGAAAAGATTCTTGTGAGAGAGACTAGGGGACAGACATGGAATAACTCAGTCTTAGCAAGAAACTAAAATGATGCCCTCTTGTCCTTCAGTGATTTAGCAGAACAGCAGATCTAAGTCAAAGAAAGGTTCAGTTCAGTTCAGTCCTGAAGTCGTGTCCAACACTTTGCGACTCCATGAACTGCGGCATGCCAGGACTCCCGTCACCAACTCCTGGAGTTTACCCAAACTCATGTCCATTGAGTCGGTGATGCCATCCAACCATCTCATCCTCTGTCGTTCCCTTCTCCTCCTGCCTTCAATCTTTCCCAGCATCAAGGTCTTTTCAAATGAGTCAGTTCTTCGCATCTGGTGGCCAAAGTATTGGAGTTTCAGCTTCATCAGTCCTTCCAATGAACACCCAGGACTGATCTCCCTTAGGATGGACTGGTTAGATCTCCCTGCAGTCCAAGGGACTCTCAAGAGTCTTCTTCAACACCACAGTTCAAAAACATCAACTCTTCGGCACTTAGCTTTTCTTTATGGTCCAACTCTCACATCCATACATGACCACTGGAAAAACCATAGCCTTGACTAGAGGGACCTTGTTGGCAAAGTAATATCTCTGCTTTTCAATATGCTATCTAGGTTGGTCATAACTTTCCTCCCAAGGAGTAAGCGTCTTTTAATTTCATGGCTGCAATCACCATCTGCAGTGATTTTGGAGCCCCAAAAAATAAAGTGTGACACTGTTTCCCCATCTATTTCCCATGAAGTGATGGGACCAGATGCCATGATCTTAGTTTTCTGAATGTTGAGCTTTAAGCCAACTTCTTCACTCTCCTCTTTTACTTTCATCAAGAGGCTCATTAGTTCCTCTTCACTTTCTGCCATAAGGGTGGTGTCATCTGCATATCTGAGGTTATTGACATTTCTCCCGGCAATCCTGATTCCAGCTTGTGTTTCTTCCAGTCCAGCATTTCTCATGATGTACTCTGCATAGAAGTTAAATAAGCAGGGTGACAATATACAGCCTTGACTAAGCCAACTTCTTCACTCTCCTCTTTTACTTTCATCAAGAGGCTCATTAGTTCCTCTTCACTTTCTGCCATAAGGGTGGTGTCATCTGCATATCTGAGGTTATTGACATTTCTCCCGGCAATCCTGATTCCAGCTTGTGTTTCTTCCAGTCCAGCATTTCTCATGATGTACTCTGCATATAAGTTAAATAAGCAGGATGACAATATACAGCCTTGACATACTTCTTTTCCTATTTGGAACTAGTCTCTTGCTCCATGTCCAGTTCTAACTGTTGCTTCCTGACCTGAATACAGCTTTCTCAAGAGGCAGGTCAGGTGGTCTGGTATTCCCAACTCTTTCAGAGTTTTCCACAGTTTATTGTGATCCACACAGTCAAAGGCTTTGGCATAGTCAGTAAAGCAGAAATAGTGTTTTTCTGGAACTCTCTTGCTTTTTCCATGATCCAGCAGATGTTGGCAATTTGATCTCTGGTTTCTCTGCCTTTTCTAAAACCAGCTTAAACAGCTGGAAGTTCATGGTTCATGTATTGCTGAAGCCTGGCTTGGAGAATTTTGAGCATTACTTTACTAGCGTGTGAGATGAGTGCAATTGTGTGGTAGTTTGAGCATTCTTTGGCATTGCTTTTCTTTGGGATTGGAATGAAAACTGACCTTTTATAGTCCTGTGGCCACTGCTGGATTTTCCAAATTTGCTGGCATGTTGAGTGCATTTTCACAGCATCATCTTTTAGGATCTGAATTAGCTCAACTGGAATTCCATCACCTCCACTAGCTTTGTTTGTAGTAATACTTCCTAAGGTCCACTTGACCTCACATTCCAGGATGTCTGGCACTAGGTGAGTGATCACACCATCGTGATTATCTGGGTCATGAAGATCTTTTTTGTATAGTTCTTCTGTGTATTCTTGCCACCTCTTCTTAATATCTTCTGCTTCTGTTAAAAAAGAAAGGTAGTCCCCCTCAGTTCTTCCACGCTGGTCATTCCTGGGTTCCGGCTCTGATATTTTGAAAGTGCTGAAACAACATGTCAGAGCTGGGGTGTGGGGTTCTTAATCCCAAGAACAGGCAGCCTCCTTCCTCCCTCTTCATCATAACTCATTGTAACAGGGCCCCTGTGGGTCAAGCAGTGGCCTACCATGTACGTTGCTGCCACACAGTTCAGATGACCGGAGGGGTGCTGCAGGGCTTTCTGCACTGCAGCTGCCTCAGTCGTCTCTTACAGTGCACTTCTAGACTAACTAATCTTCACTGCTCACTAAGAGGCATGGAGAAACACATATAACCCCCTTTTATAAATGGAGAGGCCAAGACTAACTTGAATAAGGAAAAAGATGCCTCCAAGTTTTTAAAAATAATGATTTTATTATTTTTGGTTCCAATAACAAAAATGGACATTTTAAAAAATATATGGATTAACAAAAAGGAAAAAATTCTATCAGTCTATCTTGAAATAAAATAGAAACTTCTTAACTGACAGCTACATGACTGACTGACTGGGTTATCCATGACATTCACCATTCTCTGTAAGCATACTGACGAGGACCACAGTATGTTGGATCCTGGGCAAGTTAGCCACTCTGCAGTATCTGAACATGGTTGCCCAAGCTAAGACCAAGAGTCAGATCTTTGCTCCCAACTCTTTTCCCAGTTATCCTTGGTTTTGCATTATGTAAATCAATAGAATAATATATAAACTCATGAAATAAATGTCAAAAAGTTGTTTCTATAAAAACTATGCTTTAATGCTTCAAAAGCCTAGATGTAGGCATATAGAAAAAAAAAAAGATTGTCAAGTTGGATGCAAGCAGATATAAAAGACTGGAAGAAAGTTGTAAAACTCAAGAGGATTATCCAATCAAGCTGCTTTACAAATTAAATATCTTGGGTCTTCCAGTTCTAGCACTATTGTTTAAAAAAAAAACTATAACTCTTATATGGCATATTATGGATATAATTTTCGTAAAAAAACAAAAACCCTCTGAATTCCAATTGGGAGATCCATATTGAAAACAAAGATTGTAGCCCTACATCAAAATTGATACATGAACATATATCTTAGGTTAAAATAACGTCTTACATATGTGTGTGTCATTTTTATGCCAAAACAACTTTTTCAATTTAACCCATGAGTTCCAGTTCAGATCATGTTTGACATGGTTGTATTTGAAGGGCTGCCTTACAGAAGAGGCACGAGACTTCTTTTGTAAGCTTTATACAGAATTTGGACCAATAGGTCAAATTTCTAACCTAGTGTTTCTCAAAATAAAATCCATGGACTATCCAAACCATCGTGGATATTTGCTCCCTGTGCAGATTCTAATCACACCCTACACTTCCTATCATGTTCTCTGAGAAGGATCTGCATTTCAACATGCCCCTGAGGAGCTTCTGATGCATACAATGATGGGAAATAGTGGTCTAATGTAAATGAACAGTTAGGTTTAATACAAAGGACAGTTGCTCACAACAATGCCCCAGGTAGGGATAATCTGAAAATGTTCAAGCAGAGGCTGAATGATAGCTGGACAGAATTGCTACAGAGGGGTCCAGAATCTGGTGAGAGGTTGAATTTTGTGTGATTCATGCTTGAGTTGGAGACTTTCTTTCCTCTTTTTTTTTTTTCCATTAGAATCACTAACTTTTAGCTGAGAATAAGACCTTTAAAACTAGTTGTTTTGTTAGTTTTCTGAGATTCTTTGAAGTTCCCCCAAAATTACTTAAGAAGATTTAGCAAGCAATTAAGTTTACACACGAGTTACAATAAATGGTAATTTAAAAGACAATTTGACAGTCTTTCCATGTGTTCTCTCTCCTTACAGCTGCTGAACCAGGCAGCAGAGTGGAAACTTCAGGCTAAAGTGCTGAAGGAACAAGAGACAGTCCTGCAAGCTCAGGTGAAGTAGGGGTACAACAATGCATGCAGTGTGTCTTCCTTGCTGTGAAACAAAGGTGGTCTACACAAGGCCTTCTACGTGGGAGGGGAAGTGGGGACAGGAGTTAGAAATGAAGAATAACTTCATATTTACTATTTTCAAGTAAAAATAAAGGCACAGTGTTATATCTAAGAAAAATAAATGCTCTGCACCAACAACTTCTGGTCAAAAGGTCTGCTGACATACAAATGAGGGTCAACCAGAATAGGCTGGTGGCCAGGTCCTTGCCCATCTGTTCACAGGTCCTCCCTCCTTCCTCCCCCATTAACCTATCAAGGTAAGGATTGATGGAACCTGTTCAAATGCACCATCTATAATTCCCAATACTGAAAATGTCCTTACTTGTTTGATATTATTCACAATAAAAGGAAATTAGAAAAATAGAGTCAGCAAAATAGAGTCGTGCTGGCCTTGCCAGTGCTGAATGAATAAAAATGGTGGACAAGTTAGAAACCATTTTTATTTGGTTTCATGTTGTTATGAGTGTATTTTGATTAGACAATAGGAATTCGTATTGCAGGCTCAAAAATAAAGGTTCATGCTCAGCTGGCTCTGGAGGAAAGCCAGACTTCTCCCATCTTGCTGGGGCCCTTGGGGCTCTACTCATCGTGCCACAGGCTGGGCCACAGAGTCCTAGTTCCCTGGCTGGGAAAAATGCCCACGTGCTAAAGGGACTGTAAAATCACACAGTGAAAATTCACCAAAAGTGAGAAAATCAGAAGCCTTCCAAAACTGGGCAGCATTAAGATTTGAATGTTTCACTTATAAATGTTTATGTGCTGACTGCTGAATACTTGTCCATTGGAAATATTAAAAAATTATTCATTGTATGAATGAACAAGTTCAATGAATATTTTTACCTTTTTTTTAAAAGAAAATTTAAAAGAAGCAAAATCACAAATTACATCACTGCATAGACAAAAACAAAGATAACATTTTGATTCCTAACCTTCCTAAAGAACACTTTTCCAATGTGTTTACTAAACACAATGATGACTTGTTTTCCCACTAATATACCAAAACAGTTTTAAAATATTAATTACATAGAAATTTGAATATTTTTCCACTATTAATAGATTCAAAAGACTCAGAATTAAAAGATTAAACTATAAAGTTACAAACTCAAGATCATCCTTTAAGCAGTCACAGAGCACATCATTTCATGGTGTGGGGTGGGTGGCAGGCAGTAGGAGTTCCAGAGCCAGAAGTATGCAGGGGGAAGGAGGTGTGACCTGACAGTAGAGGGGCAGGGGCTGGTAGGAGGAGAGAATCCAGAGCATCGGGACAGGGCTTCTGGCTCTATCTCTGTCCCATTCACAGCACAAAGCCTTGAGGTATACAAGAGACAGTACTTGAAGCTATTCAGTGTTCACAACATCCGTTATAAGCAATCTCTACTCTTCTATGCTAAATGAAGAATACATTAATACCATGAGACTCTGGGCTAGAGAGTGGTTCATTCAGCTGGTATCAGAAAATAGGCCTTTAATAACCTGAAAGGTATGATTTAATTTCCCACCTATACTCCCTCAAGTTTGAAAAAGAAGAAACCAGGGTCTAGACTACCAGTGTTCCTTGTTCAATTCTCAAAACTGGGCAGAGTCCAGGGACCAGATGGCTCTTCTGCTGAAAAGCTGTCTGATTCTGTACAATTCACCTAAACCTCCCTGGACCTAAACTTCCTGGTCTATAAAACAAGGATGATGCAATGTATCTAAGATCCTAAGCTGGAGTCCTCTGACCTCTTGAAAGCCTATTACTTTTCAGTATTTCCAAAACATAACAGCATATAAGACAGCAGCTGCTACCTAAAATGTAGTTGTTTTTGACATTATAACAGCTTCGCTTAGCAGCATGGATGGTAGCTATTCGTATAGTTGATTCAGTTTATAAAAGGAAAATGAGTCTATGTAATATATGCAGTTTGTCTTCAAGTTATGCATCCAAAGCACTTAATTCAGTGCCTGCCCCATAATAAGCATAATTAATTCAACTAATATTTACTGAGCATCTAAGGGCTTCGCATGACTCTATATGTTAGAGATATACTACTCAATGAAAGAACCAAAAATGCCTGCCTAACTAAACTCACAATCTAGTGATAACAATGACATTAATTAAAATGCTAATGACTAATTAGTGTATGAGTTAATACTAGTGTTATCTCATGAGTCCAGTCCAGTTCAGTTCAGTTGCTCAGTCGTGTCCGATTCTTTTTGACCCCATGAATCACAGCACACCAGGCCTCTGTCCAACACCAACTCCCAGAGTTCACCCAAACTCATGTGCATTGAGTCGGTAATGCCATCCAGCCATCTCATCCTCTGTTGTCCCCTTCTCCTCCTGCCCCCAATCCCTCCCAGCATCAGGGTCTTTTCTGATGAATCGACTCTTCGCATGAGGTGGCAAAAGTATTGGAGTTTCAGCCTCAGCCCTTCCAATAAACACCCAGGACTGATCTCCTTTCGGATGGACTGGTTGGATCTCCTTGCAGTCCAAGGGACTCTCAAGAGTCTTCTCCAACACCACAGTTCAAAAGCATCAATTCTTGGGTGCTCAGCTTTCTTCACAGTCCAACTCTCACATTATACATGACCACTGGAAAAACCATAGCCTTGACTAGAGGGACCTTTGTTGGCAAAGTAATGTCTCTGCTTTTCACTATGCTATCTAGGTTGGTCATAACTTTCCTCCCTAGGAGTAAGCGTCTTTTAATTTCATGGCTGCAGTCACCATCTGCAGTGATTTTGGAGCCCAAACAAATAGTCTGACACTGTTTCCACTGTTTCCCATGAAGTGATGGGACCAGATGCCATGATCTTCGTTTTCTGAATGTTGAGCTTTAAGCCAACTTTTTCACTCTCTTCTTTCATCAAGAGGCTTTTTAGTTCCTCTTCACTTTCTGCCATAAGGGTGGTGTCATCTGCATATCTGAAATTATTGATATTTCTCCCGGCAATCTTGATTCCAGCTTGTGCTTCTTCCAGCTCAGCATTTCTCATGATGCTCTACATTTAAGTTAAATAAGCAGGGTGACAATATATAGCCTTGACATACTTCTTTTCCTATTTGGAACCAGTCTGTTGCTCCATGTCCAGTTCTAACTGTTGCTTCCTGAGCTGCATATAGGTTTCTCAAAAGGCAGGTCAGGTGGTCTGGTATTGCCATCTCTTTCAGGATTTTCCACAGTTTGTTGTGATCCACACAGTCAAAGGCTTTGGCATAGTCAATAAAGCAGAAATAGATGTTTTTCTGGAACTCTCTTGCTTTTTCCATGATCCAGCAGATGTTGGCAATTTGATCTCTGGTTCCTCTGCCTTTTCTAAAACCAGCTTGAACAACTGGAAGTTCACAGTTCACATATTGCTAAAGTTAGGCTTGGAGAATTTTGAGCATTACTTTACTAGCATGTGAGATGAGTGCAATTGTGAGGTAATTTGAGCATTCTTTGGCATTGCCTTTCTTTGGGATTGGAATGAAAACTGACCTTTTCCAGTCCTGTGGCCACTGTTGAGTTTTCCAAATTTGCTGGCATATTGAGTGCAGCACTTTCACAGTATCATCTTTCAGGATTTGAAATAGCTCTACTGGAATTCCATCACCTCCACAGCGTTGTTCATAGTGATGCTTTCTAAGGCCTGCTTGACTTCACATTCCAGGATATCTGGCTCTAGGTGAGTGATCACACCATCGTGATTATCTGGATCTTGAAGATCTTTTTTGTACAGTTCTTCTGTGTATTCCTGCCACCTCTTCTTAATATCTTCTGCTTCTGTTAGGTCCATACAATTTTTGTCCTTTATTGAGCCCATCTTTGCATGAAATGTTCCCTTGGTATCTCTAATTTTCTTGAAGAGATCTTGAGTCTTTCCTATTCTGTTGTTTTCCTCTATTTCTTTGTACTTATCTCTGAGGAAGGCTTTCTTATCTCATGGGTAAGGACACACATAGTGATAGATGAGACAAAGAAGTTCTTTAGTTGCCAAAAAGCTTCAGAACCACTGGAAAAGGTGATCTTAGGACCCTGTTCAGCTCTAGTTCATGAACATAGAGAATTTCCAGGGCTGTAGAAGCGTA
This sequence comes from Aepyceros melampus, assembly GCA_006408695.1. Taxonomy (NCBI): domain Eukaryota; kingdom Metazoa; phylum Chordata; class Mammalia; order Artiodactyla; family Bovidae; genus Aepyceros; species Aepyceros melampus. The sequence goes on along the minus strand of SJXQ01012459.1, from coordinate 82,460 downwards.
GTACTAAACTGAGTTAACCCTGCTTCCTCCATCACTTTGCTTTCCATGGTGCTTGGCTCTCTCTGCAAGGGCCCTCTCTTGTCTATCTCTTTTGTCTTCAAGGCATTTTCAAATTTTCAATAATTACTTAAACATCAAGAAGAATATGGAGGCTCTGAATCCCTACATGTAATAATGCTTAAAAAAGCTTCTATTGAAAAGTATAGCACTATATTTTTTAAAAGTTTAAACCTTGAAAAACAAAGTCTGTTGTTGTTCAGCCACTAAGTCATGTCCAATTCTTTGCCACCTCATGAACTGCAGTACTCCAAGCTTCCCTGTCATTCACAATCTCCTGGAGTTTGCTCAAACTCACGTCCATTGAGTCTGCGATGCCATACAACCATCCCATCCTCTGGCATCCCCTTCTCTTGTCCTCCATCTTTCCCAGCATCAGGGTCTTTTCCAGTAAGTTGGCTCTTCACATCAGGTGGCCAAAGTACTAGAGCTCCAGCTTCAGCATCAGTCATTCCAATGAATATGCAGGATTGACTTCTTTTAGGATTGACTGGTTGGTCTTCTTGCTGTCCAAGGAACTCTGAAGAGTCTGCTCCAGACCCACAGTTCTAAAGCATCAATTCTTCAGCACTCTTCTATGGGCTTCCCCGGTGGCACAGTGGTAAAGAATTACCTGCTAATGTAGAAATATAAGAGACACGGGTTCCATCCCTGGGTCGGGAAGATCCTCTGGAAGAGGAAATGGCAACCCATTCCAGTATCCTTGCCTGGAAAATTCCATGGACAGAGGAGCCTGGCAGGCTATAGTCTATGGGGTCACAAAGAATTGGACATGACTGAGCTCACACACATGCATGCATACAGCCTTCTTTATGGTCCAACTCTCAGATCCATACATGACCACTGGAAAAACAATAGCTTTGACTAGATGGACCTTTGTTGGCAAAGTAATGTCTCTGCTTTTTAATATGCTTGTCTAGGTTGGTCATAGCTTTTCTTCCAAGGAGCAAGCATCCTCTAATTTCATGCCAGGAGTCACCATCTGCAGTGATTTTGGAGCCAAAAAATAAAATCTACCACTGATTCTACTTTTTCCCCTTCTATTTGCTATGAAGTGATGGTATTGGATGCCATGATCTTAGTTTTTGGAATGTTGAGTTTTAAGCCAGCTTAAACAAAGTGTATCTCAGATGATTTTGCAAAGCACTCAAATACTTCCTTTGGTTTGACAATTTAAAAAGTGGGTTAGTAGGAGGGAGACATCTTAGTCCCCATTTCTATGGTCTAAGCAAAGACAATGTAAAGGACAGATTGTGTTTTTCTAGCTGGAAGTCACTTTTCAGTCCTAAAACAATAGCTTGCCAGTCTGGGGCATGATTCTCACTTAGGGAAGAGACGTCTGGCTTTCAATTATACAAACCAAGGCAATAGAGTAAATGTCAGAGATGATCAATGGAATACAACTGTGGCTACAAATAGAGTGTTCACTTGGATCAATAAGGCTGAAGATGGTGGTAGATGTGGAAAGTCAGCAATATCAACACAACACAGAATTGCAGACACAAAATACTACCCAAGGGAAAGATCAGTGAGTCAACTCTTAAAGACAGGTAATCAAAGTCTTTAATCTCAGAAGACCTCACTGTATCTATTTAAGATGAGAGGCGATTTCTCTGCAACTATAATAATAATTGGATTAGTTCCCAAGCCAAATCACCTAACTTGGCTAAGACAATTCGTAGACAACTTTATATTTCATATATGCTATGAATGTTTGTAATTAAAATTTCAGTCAGTTCAGTTGCTCAGTCACATCTGACTCTTTGTGATCCCATGGACTGCAGCACACCAGGCTTCCCTATCTATCACCAACTCCCAGAGCCTACTCAAACTCATGTCCATCACGTCGGTGATGCCATCCAACCATCTCATCCTCTGTTGTCCCCTTCTCCTCCCGCCTTCAATCTTTCTGAGCATCAGGGTCTTTTCTAATGCGTCATTGGCATTAAATGGCCAAAGTATTGGAGGTTCAGCTTCAGCATCTGTCCTTCCAATGAATATTCTGGACTGATTTCCTTCAGGATTGACTGGTTTGATCTCCTTGCTGTCCAAGAGACTCTCAAGAGTCTTCTCCAACACCACAGTTCAAAAGCATCAATTCTTCAGCGCTCAGCTTTCCTTATACTTCAATGCTCACATCCATACATGACTACTGGAAAAACCATAGCCTTGACTAGACGGACCTTTGTTGGTAAAGTAATGTCTGCTTTTTAATATGCTGTCTAGGTTGTCATAGCTTTTCTTCCAAGGAGCAAATGTCTTTTAATTTCATGGCTGCACTTACCATCTGCAGTGATTTTGGAGCCCAAAAAAATAAAGCCTCTCACTGCTTCCATTGTTTCTCCATCTATGTGCCATGAAGTGATAGGACTGGATGCCATAATCTTAGTTTTCTGAATGTTGAGTTTTAAGCCAATTTTTTCACTCTCCTCTTTCACTTTCATTAAGAGGCTCTTTAGTTCTTCACTTTCTACCATAAGGATGGTGTCATCTGCATATCTGAGGTTATTGATATTTCTCCCAGCAATCTTGATTCCAGCTGTGCTTCATTCAGCCCAGCATTTCACATGAGTACTCTGCATAGAAGTTAAATAAGCAAATGACAATATACAGGACTCTGCATAGAAGTTAAATAAGCAGGCTGACAATATACAGCCTTGACATACTCCTTTTCCTATTTGGAACCAGTCTGTTCTTCCATGTCCAGTTCTAACTGTTGCTTCTTCACTTGCATACAGATTTCTCAAGAGGCAAGTCAGGTGGTCTGGGATTCCCATCTCCTTAAGAATTTTCCATAGTTTATTGTGATCCACACAGTCAAAGGCTTTGGCATAGTTAATAAAGCAGATGTTTTTCTGGAACTCTCTTGCTTTTTTGATGATCCAGCAGATGTTGGCAAATCGATCTCTGGTTCCTCTGCCTTTTCTAAAACCAGCTTGAACATCTCCAAGTTCATGATTCACATACTGTTGAAGCCTGACTTGGAGAATTTTGAGCATTACTTGGCTAGTGTGTGAGATGAATGCAATTGTGGCAGTAGTTTGAACATTCTTTGGCATTGTCTTTTTTGGGGATTGGAATGGAAACTGACCTTTTCCAGTCTTGTGGCCATTGCTGAGTTTTCCAAATTTGCTGGCATATTGAGTGCAGCACTTCCATGGCATTATCTTTTAGGATTTCAAATAGCTCAACTGGAATTCCATCCGCTCCACTAGCTTTGTTTGTAGTGATGCTTCCTAAAGCCAACTTGACTTCGCATTCCAGAATGTCTGGCTCTAGGTGAGTGATCACACCATCATGGCTTTCTGAGTCATGAAGATCTCTTTTGTATAGTTCTTCTGTGTATCCTTGCCACCTCTTCTTAATATCTTCTGCTTCTGTTAGGTCCTTACCATTTCTGTCCTTTATTGTGCTCATCTTTACATGAAATGACTCTAATTTTCTTGATGAGATCTCTAGCCTTTCCCATTCTACTGTTTTCCTCTATTGCTTTGCACTGATCACGGAGGAAGGCTTTCTTATCTCTCCTTACTATTCTTTCAAACTGTGCATTCAGCTGGTTTATCTTTCCTTTTCTCCTTTGCCTTTAGTTTCTCCTCTCTTCTCAGCTCTTTGTATGGTCTTCTCAGACAGCCATTTTGCCTTTTTGCATTTCTTTTTCTTGTGGACAGTCTTGATCACTGCCTCCTGTACAATGTCATAAACCTCCATCCATAGTGCTTCAGGCACTCTGTCTATCCAATTTAATCTCTTGAATCTATTTCTCACCTCCACTGTATAATCATAAGGGATTTGATTTAGGTCATACCTGAATGGTCTAGTGGCTTTCCCTACTTTCTTCAATTTAAGTCTGAATTTGGCAATAAGTAGTTCATGATCTGAGCCACAGTCAGCTCCCAGTCTTGTTTTTGCTGACTGTATAGAACTTCTCCATCTTTGGCTGCAAAATATAATCAATCTGATTTCAGTATTGACCATCTGGTGATGTCCATGTGTAGAGTCTTCTCTTGTGCTGTTGGAATCAAAATCTGTGCTCAGTTAAAAGAATGCATGTGTCACCCAGCCCATTTAAAAGTAAAATATTGGAGCAGGAGTTGTTGTTACTAACCCTAGAGTAGTTTGTTTCTATTTCTGCCTCTCGTAAGAATCCTGAGGATGACCTCTGGATGTTCTTTCCATGCTTCTCTGATATACCAAAGTGAAAGAGGGAATATGACACATCAGACACACATCATGTCAACATAAAAGTGAGAAGGAAAATACGACCAAACAAATATCCATAAAGGAAACAGGAAGTATACGTTTTTAGTTAGTATATAAGTAAAGAGTGTCAGAGTTGGTTACACAGATTTTGCCACCTATGACAAAAAGGTCAAACAGGAAGAAAAGCAGAATATTAAAAAAAAAATCACTAGAAGGAAAGGAGGAAATGGAGAGCTATCGTTTAATGGGTTACAGAGTTTCAGTTTTGCATGATGAAAATTTCTGGAAATTCATTTGCACAACAATGTGAATTTACTTAACAATATTAAACTGTACACTTAAAATGGTTAAGACAGTGAATGTTATGTGTATTTTACCCAATTAAAAGATAAGAAAGTTGAGGGTCACTAGAAAAAGGCCAAAATGGTGATGAAGTGAGACACTAATCCCTCGAACTCTGGTATATCTGTCTTCTCCATGACACAAGAAAACACCGAGGAGGAAAACAAAATCCGTCCGGTTTATACATCAAAAGAACACTCAGCCCAAAGAAGAAGAGAGCTGGCCGGGGAGGGTGTGGCTGCTCCCAATGATCTTGTCAAGGTTACATGCATGCATGGATGCTTGGTCACTTCAGTCATGTCCAGCTCTTTGTGACCCTATGGACTGTACCCCACCAGGCTCCTCTGTCCATGGAATTTTCCAGGCAAGAATACTGGACTGGGTTGCCATTCCCTTCTCCAGGGGATCTTCCTGACCCAGGGATCTCACCTATGTCTCCTGTGTCTCCTGCATTGCAGGCGGATTCTTTACTGCTGAGCCACCAGGGAAGTCCCCTGTCAAGGTTGCGCAGGTGAAATGGATCACACATATGGCCTCGCTTTCCCCTCTTGTCTGCAGCCTGCAGCTATAGGACTGCAAGAGAGGGTTTGGGAGGATCAGCTCAGGAGACCATATCTATACAACCACTGTAATTCTAACGGAATTACTGAAAAGTTGGGAAAAGAAAGAGGAGAGTAAGGAAAAGAAGTTAACAGGAGATTTGGTCCAAGATGCAAATGACTGGATTTTGTGATAGGTGAAGATCAGCTGGGATGGGTATTCCCATAGGCAGGCAGTCCCACAGAGGCTTATCCTCAAACTGAGGGACCTGACCTATTCATGCACCCTGAAATTAATTCAGTGAATCCTAGCCACTTGTCTGTGGAAAAAATGAAACAGATTGATTAAACAGAATATGTCAAGAGTGCATTGCACATAATGAGTTAGTTTTGACCCTTAAACAACACACATTTGAACTGTGAAGATCTAATCATGCATGGATTTTTTTTTTTTTTTCCCAATAGCAAATACTATAGTACTGCAGTATCTGATGTTGGTTGAATCTATGGATAGGGAACTGCGAGATGAGGAACTGGGAATACAGAGGGCTGACTATATATTATACACAGATTTTGCACTTCATGGAGGGTCAATGCCCCTAACCTCCTGCTTTGTTCAAGAGTTAACTGTGTTGTCCTTTGAACTCTGTGTCTAAAAGCTTTCCTGGCCGTGAATTCCCTGATGACACTGTAACCAGTCTTTTTCAGTCTGTATGGCAAGGAATCATGAGAAAACATTTAAGCCACTAGAGTTACCCCAAATTTATCACCTATTCGCATTGTTAATGACTGATTTCAAAATGCTGATGAGCTGTTGTTTTGACTTTTCTTTGGAAAATCTGTTTCTTATGAAAGGATTTGTTATTTTACTGTTCTTGTGTACTGCAGTAAAGTGAAAGTTGCTCAGCTCTTTGCGACCCCATGGACTATACAGTCCATGGAATTCTCCAGGCCAGAATACTGGAGTGGGTAGCCTTTTCCCTTCTCCAGGGGATCTTCCCAACCCAGGGATCAAACCCAGGTCTCCTGCATTGCAGGCAAATTCTTTACCAGCTGAGCCACAAGGGAAGCCCATGTACTGCAGTAAAACCTCTGCTATTCTGAATCATGTGAGAATGAACCACTCTAGATGAGCTAATTTTCTTGGTTCTAGGAGTTGTTTGCTTCCCACACAATCCCTTTGAAGCCCCATTCCCAAGACTGGGAACTCTCCAACCTACTGGCTGTGACTATCATTCTTATATGCTTTCGAAAAGACAGTCCTACAGGTCCTACCACTTAGTTGGTGCCCAACTGAGGACTTCAGGCTATTCCAAACATTCAAGAGTACCAAAGTCTTATTTCAATATGGAAGAGTTCCATGTCAGTAACCTAGAATCATCCATATTAAATCTCCACTCACTCAAAACATGCTATCCTAAAATTATGTTCAAAAGTAAGATTTTATTATTATATCAGTGTCAATAACAATCAAGTTTTTATACAACCTCCTTCCCAATCTTGCCCTACTCCTACTCCAAATACACAAGCTGGAATCAAGATTGCGGGAGAAATATCAATCACCTCAGATATGCAGATGACATCACCTTTATGGCAGAAAGTGAAGAGGAACTAAAAAGCCTCTTGATGAAAGTGAAAGAAGAGAGTGAAAAAGTTGGCTTAAAGCTCAACATTCAGAAAACTAAGATCATGGCATCTGGTCCCATCACTTCATGGCAAATAGATGGGGAAACAGTGGAAACAGTGTCAGACTTTATTTTGGGGGGCTCCAAAATCACTGCAGATGGTGACTGCAGCCATGAAATTAAAAGACGCTTACTCCTTGGAAGAAAAGTTATGACCAACCTAGACAGCATATTCAAAAGCAGAGATATTACTTTGCTGACTAAGGTCCATCTAGTCAAGGCTATGGTTTTTCCAGTGGTCATGTATGGATGTGAGAGTTGGACTGTGAAGAAGGCTGAGCACCGAAGAATTGATGCTCTTGAACTGTGGTGTTGGAGAAGACTCTTGAGAGTCCCTTGGATTGCAAGGAGATCCAACCAGTCCATTCTGAAGGAGATCAGCCCCGGAATTTCTTTGGAGGGAATGATGCTAAAGCTGAAACTCCAGTACTTTGACCACCTCATGCGAACAGTTGACTCATTGAAAAAGACTCTGATGCTGGGAGGGATTGGGGGCAGGAGGAGAAGGGGACGACAGAGGATGAGATGGCTGGATGGCATCACTGACTTGATGGACACGAGTCTGAGTGAACTCCAGGAGTTGGTGATGGATAGGGAGGCCTGGAGTACTGCAATTTATGGGGTCACAAAGAGTCAGACATGACTGAGTGACTGAACTGAACTGAACCCCAAATACAAGCCTTGAAATATGGAAGTACAGAGGCTCTTCTCAATACCTGCATCCATAAGATATTTTTTGGTGCAAATTAGAAAAACGCACTTCTTCATTATTTCCATTAAAATTGGTGTTGTCATCACTGGTCAGCTGCTAAGTCATGTCCGACTCTGTGATCCCATGGGCTGCAGCATGCCGGACTCCCCTGTCCTTCACTATCTCCAGGGTTTGCTCAAATTCATGTCCATTGACTCAGTGATGCTATCTAACCATGTCATTCTCTGCTGCCTTCTTCTCCTTTTGCCTTTGATCTTCCCCAGCATCAGGGTCTTTTCCAATGAGCTGGTTCTTTGGATTGGGTGGCCAAACTATTGGAGCTTCAGCTTCAGTCCTGCCAATGAACTGGTATAATTTCTATTAAAAATTGGTATAATAAACTCATTTCCTTGAAAAGGAACATTTAACTGCTATTGGCTAGAACACTGTATTCAAAAACACACAAAACCACAATGTCAAAAAGGGAAATGACATGTGCTTATAATGGCACAACCACATAATGGCAGTATCCCTAGTCCATATCTGGTCCATATTTGTCTGCATTCTCCCTTCCCTCAAGACCAAGCCCAAGGCTCACCTTCTCTACAAAAATGTGGCTTATATGATCACCTGCCACATTCATCTCATTCTCTGATCAGTACTTAACTAATTTGGTACTTTGTGTTCACTGTTTTGTAATCAAGTTGTCTTTTGGATTCCCTCAAAAACAGCAGATACAGGTTAAATGCTTTTGTACATAACAGTCCTTGCTATGTTCAGTCAGAGCTCAATCAATGTTTGTTGGTAAAAGTTATGATACAATGAAATGGTGGTGATATATTTTATTATGTCATTTTTCTTTAAATAAGTACTTCAGTCATACTCACTGACCTAGGCTGATCGCAAAGTAAGAAGAATTGAACACATCACTAACATTGTATTGAGAATTCTCTTAAACCATTTTCCTTTTCAAATAACAAACAATGACAGGTGGTTTTGTTTTGGAAGCATTCCTAAAACAGGAAAGCGGGCCTAAAACAGATCTACTCTTTCCCCTGTTTACAGCTTACTCTCTACTCTGGAAGGTTTGAAGAGTTTCAGAGCACACTGACAAAAAGCAATGAGGTGTTTGCCACTTTCAAACAAGAAATGGATAAAGTGAGTATTGCTTATCTCCCCCGAAATACTGATATTTTCTATTTTGACAGGCAATTTCCTTTGGGTTCATTTTTTTCTTGCTAAGATATTTCAGTGCATTTCATGAAGTAATGAAACATTTATACATGCAAATGAGATCTGGGCTGTATTTTATTGGTTAAATATCTGGTGGATTAATTCTAGGAAGAATCCAAAAACACCAGGATACATTTTCACCCTGAGGAAGAATATTTTCTTTTGCTAGTCCATGGAGAGGTTTAAAAAGAAAAGAGCTAGCAATATAATATTATGTTGTTTATGCTGAAATAAAAATATCAAATCTTCTAATGATTAAAAAAAACTTTCATACAAATGTTAGAGCAGAAAATACCATTTCATAGAATATTCTCAGAAGAGAATATATGTAATATGATATAACTAAGACAATCTTTAATGAGAAGTCTGAATTCAAATTCAAGTAGCAGTAAACAATTCACTTAACTTCTTTATTAAAATGCTATTTTTCTTGCCTATGTCACAAGATTGTGAAGTTCAAATAAGTTACTGTATTTTTAAGGATTTTAAACGTTTTAAAAGTCTTTTACAAATTGTACTGTTTGTTGTTGTTTTAGTCGCTAAGTCATGTCAGACTCTTTTGTAACCCCATGAACTGTAGCCCACTAGGCTTCTCTGTCCACAGATTTTCCAGGCAAGAATACTGTTGTGGGTAGTCATTTCCTCCTCCAGGGAATCTTCTTGACCTAGGGATCAAACCTATGTTTCCTGCATTGGTAGGCAGATTCTTTACCACCGAGCCACCAGAGAAGTCCACTTTTACAAATATAAGTTGCTAATTTTATTATTGGACATAATGTTCAAATTTTATTTCATTCATTGTTTTCCCAAAACAAAATCAGCATCAGAACTGTTTTTCTGAACAGGTGCTAGCATTAACCTCTTTTAAGTATAGAAAATATTCTTTTAAAAAAAAATTTCACAAACATATATGATAAATTTCACCATTCACAAGCAAACTTAATAGGTCAACATTTCTTTTGTTACAACTTTCCCACTCCAGAAAGGATTCATCCATTTTAAAATATTTTTTTAATTACAGAGTTTTAATTTGGAATAAATATTAGAGTAGGAAAATTATTTATTTCAAAATTAAATAGTTTTAAGATTCAGTTAAATATTAGAACAAGAATTTTTATCTGAAGTTCATTTATAGACTTTAGCAGAATTAGTAAAAAAAAAAAAAAAAATTGATATATATACTGCATTTCTTTAGGTGTAGTCCCATCAGTTCAGGTCCATTGCTCAGTCATGTCTGACTCTTTGCCACCGCATAGACCATAGCATGCCAGGCTTCTTGGTCCATCATGAACTCCCAGAGCTTGTTGAAACTCATGTCCATCGAGTCAGTGATGCCATCAAACCATCTCATCCTCTGTTGTATTCCTGCCTTCAATCTTTCCCATCATCAGGGTCTTTGCTAATGAGTCAGTTCTTTGCATCAGATGACCAAAGTATTGGAGCTTCAGCTTCAGCATTAGTCCTTTCAATGAATATTCAAGACTGATTTCCTTCAGGATTGATTGGTTTGATCTCCTTGCAGTCCAAGGGATACTCAAGAGTCTTCTCCAACACCATAGTTCAAAAGCATCAATTCTCTAGTGCTAGCTTTCTTTATGGTCCAACTCTCACATCCATACATGACCACTGGAAAAACCATAGCTTTGACTAGACAGACCTTTGTTGGTGAAGTAATGTCTCTGCTTTTTAATATGCTGTCTAGGTTGGTCATAGCTTTTCTTCAAAAGAGCAAGTGTCTTAACTTCATGGCTGTACTCACCATCTGCAATGATTTTGGAGTCCAAGAAAATAAAGTCTCTCACTGTTTCCATTGTTTACTCATCTATTTGTCATGAAGTAATAGAATCGGATGCCATGATCTTTGTTTTTTGAATGTTGAGTTTTAAGCCAGCTTTTTTACTCTCCTCCTTCACTTTCATCAAAAAGCTCTTCAGTTCCTCTTCATGTTCTGCCATAAGGGGGTGTCATCTGCATATCTGAGGTTATTGATATGTCTCCCAGCAATCTTGATTCCAGCTTGTGCTCATCCAGCCCAGCCATTTCACATGATGTACTCTGCACAGAAGTTAAATAAGCAAGGTGACAATATACGGCCTTGATGTACTCCTTCCTCGATTTGGAACGAGTCTGTTGTTCCATGTCCAGTTCTAACTGTTGCTTCTTCACCTGCATACAGATTTCTCAGGAAGCAGGTAAGGTGGTCTGGTATGCCCATCTCTTTCAGAATTTTCCACAGTTTATTGTGATCCACACAGTCAAAGGCTTTAGCATAGTCAATGAAGCAAAAATAATGTTCTAGAATTCCCTTGTTTTCTCTATGATCCAACAGATGTTGGCAATTTGATCTCTGGTTCCTCTGCCTTTTCTAAAACCAGCTTGAACATCTGGAAGTACTTGGTTCATGTACTGTTGAAGTCTGGCTTAGAGAATTTTGAGCATCACTTTGCTAGTGTGAGATGAGTGCAATTGTGAGGTAGTTTGAACATTCTTTGGCATTGCCTTTCTTTGGGATTAGAATGAAAACTCACCTTTTCCAGTCCTGTGGCCACTGCTGAGTTTTCCAGATTTGCTGGCATAGAGTGCAGCACTTTAACATCTTTTAGGATTTGAAATAGCTCAACTGGAATTCCATCACCTCCACTAGCTTTGTTTGTAATGATGCTTCCTAAGGCCCACTTGACTTCACATTCCAGGATGTCTGGCTCTAGGTGAGTGATCACACCATCACGGCTATCTGAGTCATTAAGATCTCTTTTGTATAGATCTTCTCTGTATCCTTGCCACCTCTTCTTAATATCTTCTGCTTCTGTTAGGTCCATACCATTTCTGTCCTTTATTGTGCTCATCTTTATATGAAATGCTCCCTTGGTGTCTCTAATTTTCTTGAAAAGATCTCTAGTCTTTCCTATTCTATTGTTTTCCTCTACTTCTTTGCAGTGATTACTGAGGAAGGTTTTCTCATCTCTCCTTGCTATTCTTTGGAACTCTGCATTCAAATGGGTATATCTTTCCTTTTCTCCTTTGCCTTTAGCTTCTCTTCTTTTCCAGCTATGTGTAAGGCCTTGTCAGACAATCATTTTGTCTTTTTGCATTTTTTCTTCTTGGGGATGGGTTTTGATCACCACCTCCTATACAATGTTACCAACCTCCACCCATAGTTCTTCGGGCACTCTTATCTATCAGATCTAGTTCCTTGGAATCTATGTTTCACTTCCACTTTACACCCTGCAGCTGCTGCTAAGTTGCTTCAGTCGTGTCTGACTCTGCACGACCCCATAGATGGCAGCCCACCAGGCTCCCCTGTCCCTGGGATTCTCTAGGCAAGAATACTGGAGTGGGCTGCCATTTCCTTCTTCTCCGCTTTCAATAGATTTTATTAAATTTTTAAAGGGGCTGATGACACTTAAAAAATTAATAAACTATTAACTCAGTTAAGAAATGATGGGGGGAAAAAAAGCACTGGAGGCTCCTGTAGCTTCTTTACAGGGCCCAGAAGCCAACAGCCTGGGCCTCCAAGCAGACCCAGCCTTAGGCTTTTTGCCATGAAGCAACCAGTGCCCATGTGTAGCTAATCCAGGGTAACTGTCCCTGAATACAAGCCCTGTCCTTCACATCATCCAAGCACAGAGGAGATTCTATAACCAGGAATGCAGAGTAGTTTCAGATTTGCAAAAGCTAGGCTGCATTTTATTCATTTCTGTATACCCTACACCCAGCCTCTGCCTAGCCACCAGAAGGCACTCTGCATGTGTTGAATTAAATGGAAATGACTCCAGCCCTACTTCTCTGAAAACTCACCTGAATCATTACTCCATCTCTCTGAACCTTAGTTTTCCCGTTTGTAGAGTGAAAACAGAACCTTCCTTGGGGGACTGTCTCAAGGATGAAATGAGTAATGCATGTAATCACATTCTGTGAATCCTACTGCACTCTACAAATATGAAGGCTGAGAAAACTCAAAGTTGCCTTTTTGTGGCTACTTCTCAGATGTGCCCAGATATTATCAACATTTTAATAGCAAAAAAGCTGGGCCAACTTTCTCATTAACAGTCTTGCATTCAATACAGAAATAATCTAAATTTAAAGCTTATTCTTGGAACTCAATAAAGTTATTTTTACTTTTAAACAAAAGAAGACACAATGACAAAAAAGAAGGACCTAAGTAGTTTTCTTTCTCCCGAACTGGCTCTGGTGCAAATAAGTTTGTTCACCACTGACCTAGATGATTCAGAAATAAATCATGACTCTTTCCACTCAGTCTTCATTCCTTCACATTGGATTTTTGCTTGCTTCAGCACCTAGTAACGAAGGAACTTTTCCTTGACGTCACATATGGAACTGATAGTTTCTCTGATATATTAACTGTTCAGAATTAACATTAAAACACTATAATTTCTGTAGACCACTAAGAAAATGAAGAAGCTGGAAAAGGACACAGCCACATGGAAAGCTCGGTTTGAGAACTGTAACAAAGCTCTGTTGGACATGATTGAAGAGGTGAGGAAGTTTTTCCCTTTGCTCATCTTCCGTTGTCAATACATTCATACTCAGAAAATAATTATGCCCTAATAGCACAAATGATGACCTCTGAAGAGCTGAATTTTTTTCCTAGGGTGTGGTATATGATACTCTAATAAAAAATAATCAGAGCAAAAGTAATTTAGAGCTGGGTCCAGACTCATAAACAGCATCATGACCCTAAGTCACATGCCTACTTGTTGATTCCAAAGCTGTGCCCAAGACAGCACCACACCTGCTGGACTGTGAATTCCTCAAAGGCAGGATGAATGTTTTACCTGTCTGAATTTCCCCAGTGCCGGACACATAACAGATGCAGAACAAATTTATTAATTGATTCAAGCAAACTGAGAGAAAACACCAGCCCAAGCACCCAGGGTATGTGCTAATTTACAGACAGATGTGCATGTACATTGTTTAATTCCTCCAACAGGCATTTAAATACTGATATTACATCAGGCTCTGGAGGTTTTGAGATCATAAAAAGCAGATACATGACCCTTAACGTGAGAGGCAGGGCTTACAGGTGAAAAAAAAAAGTCACAAAGCAGAAGGGTGAGGGAGGGTGGGC
>SJXQ01012459.1:27857-68406 GCA_006408695.1 Aepyceros melampus | reverse complement strand
ATGCACAACACTCCAACATTTCTAGAGAAAAGGAGAACTGAATCGTTTGAGCAGCATCATGAAAGAGTGTGGTTACTTTCTCTGGATATAATTACTGTTTTAACGATTCATCCCAAACTGCAACCAATTCCAAAGAGATGTGCTTATTATTCATAAACAGAAATCAAACAGTTGCTAGATTAGCATATAGCAGTTTATCTATAGGACAGATAAGGCATTGCTGACCGCCAGATCCCAGTCCATCTCAGTCATTTTGCCGCAAGCCTCTGCTTATTCCTTCTAAGTCTTAGAAGCAGAAAATGCATCTATTTTAAGAGTTTTAGAAGCCTAAGACCGAAGCAGAAAGAAGCTTTGCTTTCTTTCCTTAATAAAAAAAAAAAAAAAGTGGATTAAAATTCTACTAAAGTCTCCAACATAATGCAAAAATAGAAGTGATGTTCCTGACCAAGTATCTGTTCAGCCACCACCCTGTGGTCAGAGCCTAACATTCAAATTCCTGGATTAATGATTTTGATTGTCTCCAGAGAGCATTTTACTTTACTCCAGTAAAACCTGGCAGTTTTACTTTTCACACCGTTTTGTTTGTGTGTGTGTGTTTAAATCACAGAAAGCGTTGAGAGCTAAAGAATATGAGTGCTTCGTGATGAAAATTGGAAGGTTAGAGAACCTCTGTCGAGCTTTACAAGAAGAAGAAATGAACTCTATAAAAAAATTAGAGAAGCAAAAATGCCTGAAAAGGATGACCAAGGTCAGCACACCTCTGATGACGAGCCAAACACCTCTGTGAATGAAGAGGCTGACGCAGAGGAAGCCAACAGCGTTCACAAGGCTGTGCAAAATCTCGCGGCGGCCTTCATGATAATGCATTGTCCAGAGTCAACCCTTGGCGTGTCCAAAGAAATCCACCCAGAAATCGACAGTCCTCCAGGGGACTGCGACACGGCCCTCGGGGAGCTGAAACAAGCTCCTATGAGTCCCGCATGCCATTCAGAAATCCCCCTGTCTCCCCCAAATCCTCAGGCTGAGGACAAGGGAGTCAGTGAGACAGAACCTACCCTCGGAACAGAGACAGGCGCTGAGGCCCAAGGCGATGGGCTCCCTGGTGCAGCACCGGCTGATCAGCAGAATCGGAAGCCAGAGGCAGCAGCTTCCAGTCAGGCCCCGAAGGCCCCAGCCAAGCCCTCCCTACCGGCAGTGAAGGCCAATGAGCAGCCCTGGCAGCCAGAGGAAGCTTCAGGTCAGGCCCAGAAGCCCGCAGCCGAGGCCTCGCTACCGGTGATGGAAGTGAACGGGCAGCCCCGGAAGCCTGAGGCAGCAACTTCCGGTCAAGCCCTGGAGCCCCCAGCTGAGACCTCCTTACGCGTGATGGACGTCAAATGTTCCACCCCACCACCTGCAGTGGGAGCACACCTGCCAGCTAGGGAGTCTCCATGTGAGCCCACGAGACAGCCCCCACCAGCAGCAGAGGGGCTGCCAGGAGGGGCCTCAGGTGGACCCCCACTGCCCAACGTGGCTGACCCCAATCTGGAAGGAGTAGACTAAGCCTCCTCTGCCTTTGGAGGCTGTTCTTCCTGACTTTCCATCATCGTGGTAACGGGATTATCTCCTGAAGGAGACATTAAGGGCTAGGGAGGTCTAATGGAAGAGGCTTAATTAGAATCAATACGGTTTTAAATATTATGTAAAGTATCTTCAGCCTTTGCTATTTGTTCTAATTTATAATTGATTTGGAGCTTTTCTGTTTAACATTGGTTGATAGTATAATTTCCCCAAATGACAACAAAACACACAGCATAGCAAATCTATATTAATTTGCCATTAAGATGGTACTTAATTCAATTTCTTAATCAACAGTAAGATTTGGTGTTTAAAGACTTCCACTACATAAATACTGAAAATGTAATGCTTTATTTCCATAGAGTTTAATAAGTTCCACAGTAAGTTAAATGGATGATCAGTTTCCAGTTAGATATATATATATATATAATATGTATGTATGCTTATCATGTATATGTGTGAATACATACATATATGTGTCTATGCACATATATGCAAACATATTATATATATATGTATGCAAACAAATAATGCATACACATTTCTCTTACCTCTTTTTGGCTTTCTCTCATGCAAAATATTTAGATGCTAATCAAAAAAAATTCTCTTACTTGCACTTGGGACTACAGTAGATTAATGTTCTGTGAATCAGAAATATGTTCAGAACACAAATATCAGTCCATATAATGTTAGGTAAAAATAAGTAACCCAATGGTACGTCAATAAATTCAGCCAACGGATTAAGTGACAGAGCAGAGTTGAGTTAGACTGCAAGGCTATAGAGAGTGCGTGGACACAAAGATAGCCAAAAGAGGCCCTAAAAGGGGGGGAACAACCACAGCAGTGGACTCTCACCTCTTCCCAGCTGCTTCTCCTACACAACTCAGCCCATTGCTTTGCAACCCGCTCATGTGGTAAAGTATCCTCCTACAAGGAAAGAGTTGGAAGCGGGAAAGGGAACTAAGGGGTGGAGGCATTGAGGGCCCTCAGACTGAGAGGCTGTGCTCTGACCCCCCGTCCCCCTCCCCTCCACAGCTAGAGGTCTCAAGAGACCATATTCACCTGGCCCTGCCAACTCGTCAGTTGCCTCCCTGAGAGAGTGTCTACCACTCTCTCCAGAGGGTTCCCCGCTACCTCCTGCTGTCACGTTCGTGGTCTAAATTCTCAAAGCTTCTGCTCTTCTTTCCAATCCTCTCCTTTGCAGCAGCAAATTACACTCAGCCCTCATCTCAATTATGGCTTAGTAAAAGCTATTATTCTTCTGAAACAGAAACCTACACAGGGTCTCAATATGAGTGATGAGGTGTACAAGCTAACACATTTTCTGCTTTAATGAATACTGTACAGCCAGAAGTACAAAGCAAAGGACAAATGGATTCCTACTCAAAATGATTTGAAACATAGGTGAAGATTCAGGAGATGCAAAAGCTAGAAACACCTGGGGTTGTCTACACGAGTATTACATTATCATTGCATAATAAGAACCTCTAATACTGACAGCATGAATTACTGTATCTGTAGTAAAGAGAGACTGCAACAGAGAAATGGGGAAAAAAAAGAGAGGGAGGTAGGAAAAAGGAAGAGAGAAAGGGAGGAAGAGGCAAAAACATCTAACCCAGTCCTACCTTAAAAGTAGAAAAATGGATAGAAGCAAGATTCTCTACTGCTTATCCAGGAAATTGTTCTTCAGTGTTGCATGTGGCTGTCTGCTAAGGCACACAGAGTACTTGTAGGTGGCAACCGTATGCTATAAGCATTGTAAACTGCATAAAATTGTTTGATACAGACAGTGAGAGTCATAACAAAATGCTAGTTGGGAAAAAAATCAGGAAAAAAGCATATCGCTATTTGAGAACCCATGTATTTTTAAAGGCTTAAGATGTTATAACCACAGGGTGTTCAGCCAAATTCAACATTAACTGAAAATCTTAGAGATTTAAATGTTCATTTAACTCAGAGCCAAATATGCACTAGAACAATCTAGGAGGGTCTCCTTCCTCTTTATTTTCAGCAACTGAACTTCTAAGAATGGGTAAGATTAGCTAATCATAGTAAAGTCTCAGTCTGAATGTTTAGCAAGAGGAATAGGCAGGAGAGGAGCCAAAATCTAGTAAATCAAATATTCTAATACCCAAAGTTCATTTTTTTAATCCAAAAGCTTTCATGGCAACATATTACTCATGACAGTGTATATCTTGGGAAAAATTCAGATACAATAACTTGCCTAAAATTTGCAAGGCTTAATATAGGCTTTGAAATAATTATTTTAATATTCAAAGAATGTCTTATTATAGTCCTTTGGCCTTACTAATTATAACAATAACTCATAAGACCCAAAAGAATAAGGAATTTCTCTTCTTTATCAAGGTCATATAACCGATTCTAGAGGTGATAAGTCTGCTTTCCAGAAACACTGGAGTTATTGGTGGTTTCTAAATTAAATAACTATAATTTATGTCTTTATTAAAAAGGTACCTCTCTTCCCACATGTGCCAGTAGTGGTTTTCTTTTTAAATTTTTTATTTATATTTATTTTTACCTTTGTTACTCCTGTGTTTCAATATTACCTAACACAGATTGTGGTTATATTCTCTTGGTTGAATTTTTAGTCTATGAATAGGATGTACATGAACACTTTGGAAATCTTGGTTTGTGTGTGAGAGAGAGGAAAGAGGGAGGGAAGAAGGGAGATGGAGAGAACATGACGACCCACATCTAATGAAAGCAAAGAACCCAGGGGATGCCCATCACTGCCTCAGACCCATCACACTCAGTGCCAGTCTCCCCTGAAACTAGATTTCCACAGGTTTCTCTGTAAGGTGCCCTCTCTGAAATACCCTGAGGGAGGGAGTGTACAAAGGTGTCAGCTTATTTTCCTTTCTCTACCCAGTTCCTCTAACTGCCTTAAGCATTTTCTTTAGTAAGACCAGAAGAGGCCCATTGTTCTGCCTGTTGCTTATTCCCTCTCCCCAACCCATCTTGATCCAAGAGGGGCTTCTTGAACATGGCATTTCCTAGCACACTTGGAGAAGAGGATTGCTTAACTAGAATGCAAAGAAAGATTAAACCTTGCCCTTTTTGTATTGTATAGATACACACTTTTAAAATATCTCCTTTTTCTGAAATGATAAAAGTATTATGTGTTCATTGCAAAACTGAGGTTGCTTTTCAATAAGGCTAAGATATACCATTAGGAGAGAGATCATTTCAGGAAAACTTCCTAGCCCCTTCTCTAACCAGTAGTTACATCCAGTATTTTAGAAAAAAATAAAAGTAATTAAAATGTAAAGAATTCTCTAAAAGAAGATATGAAATAAAAATGATAACTCTGGTCTCTAAAATTTGTTATGACTCTCACTGTCTGTATCAAACAATTTTATGCAGTTTACAATGCTTATAGCATACGGTTGCCACCTACAAGTACTCTGTGTGCCTTAGCAGACAGCCACGTGCAACACTGAAGAACAATTTCCTGGATGAGCAGTAGGGAATCTTGCTTCTATATATAGACCTCTATATGTGCCAGTGAATGTGTGCAGTTTTGTGCAGGTGTGTGCTAGAATGTATCTCTGTGTGAATGCTTATAGCTGAAGGTAACTATACCACTGCATAATAAGTTGACGTGAGCCTACATAAGTGTGTGTAGCACACACTTATATGTATGTAACACATATACATGTGTTAACATACATACCTTGTATGTAACACATACGTGTGTCATGTAATACATACATGTGTGTGACACATACATATGTGTTAACATACATACCTTGTATGTAACACACAAACCTTGTAAATGCCCTGACACACAAGTATGCACTCAGACACATATACATTCACATATATGTACATATACATATATGTGTGTGTGTATATATGCATATACGTTCACACACAAATAACCCCACACGTTTCATATAATCTTCCTGCTCTAACAGGAACACACACTTTCCCACCTGGAGATCTGGGTGGCATTTGTAATGAAAATGCTCCTAGAGGTTTCCTTCCTGCTGTTTGGCTGCTGAAATTTGTGGGACAAGTAGTGGGAGGGATGCTCAAGTCTGAGTTAGGTGACCAGGTGCTCTGATTGGGAGCAGACAGAGTTAAGGTGTGGGTGGTCCTGAAATCCTTGGTTCAGCCTTTTAGCCACTGCCATTCCAGTGGCCGCTTTGGAACCTCACACATAGAAGGACTTCAATATTTGGTGAGAAAAATCTTTTAATTTTCGGGTTCAGAAATGGCAATATTTAAGCCTTGTGCAAATTTAACCCATATACTCTACTTTCTCACTTACTTTCTAAATCCTACTTGCCAGCTTATGATGGGAACAAAATGCTAGTTGGGAAAAAAATCAGGAAAAAAGCATATCGCTATTTGAGAACCCATGTATTTTTAAAGGCATAAGACGTTATAACCACAGGGTATTCAGCCAAATTCAACATTAACTGAAAATCTTAGAGATTTAAATGTTCATTTAACTCAGAGCCAAATATGCACTAGAACAATCTAGGAGGATCTCCTTCCTCTTTATTTTCAGCAACTGAACTTCCAAGAATGGGTAAGATTAGCTAATCTTAAAAGTTATCATTAGCTTATCCATGAGGGCATGCCATGAGAATAGAAACATTCACAAATGATAGCATTAAAGGTTTTCCTTAGCACTGTTCAGTTGTATCCTCAGTACCTAAAGTTGAGTCTCCTTGGTGGTATCCCCTGATAGAAGTTCCACAGATAGAAGTTCCATCTGCATCCACTGATGCAGGTGTGTGTGAAGACACACACACGGCACATATGTATAAAATTGACCTAGATTTAATTCTGTTACTACGGGTGAGTCTTTGCACCTGTATTTTCAAAGGATACTTGGCATCATTTTTCCTGGACAAAGTATAAAAAGGAATCATTTCCTGCATGAATAAGGATATTTGATAGAAACATTTAACTGGCAAAAGAAACCTACAAATTCATTGATCCATGGCATAAAAACTATTCACTGAAGCTGTTTCACTCTATCAGGAGATGAGAAATGAGATAAATCATTTCAGCAGGACAATCAAGGTTGGTAAAATCCAAGTGCAAGTCCTTCCTGCTGGATATTAGAGCCTCAGACTTTGCACTAACACCAACATCCATCTCATTTATTTATTTGCAATATATAACAATATTTTTTGAATGAATGAAAGAAGTGTTTATTTGAAATTTTATCTGATTCTTTTTTAACCCCAAATTAATTTTTTAATTAAGTCCATTTAAAAAAATTTTAAACGTTATACAATTTTTAGAGGTTTCTTTCCATTTACAGTTATGTTAAAATATTGGCTATGCTTTAAATTTTAACTTTGAATTTTTTAAAGGTGATGTGTCAATGTTAAATTGCCTCATATCATAATTAAAACATACCTTATGTAAGGTATGTTATCTCATTATCTCAGAACTGATAGCCAGTGGATGACATCTTACAACAAATGACACAAAACCACCATAAGAAGCAAAGGAAGAAGCCATGTGTTAAGAGAGGGAAAGGAAGAAGGAGAGAGAAAAGCTATTATATAAAAGAAAAAATAAAAAGATAAAACGTTATGAAGAGCAGTAAAGAAAGTGGCACATCAATTGGTGGTCCCCTTTGTGAAAGCAGAACATCAATAAAGGGCAAGTACCATAATGACATTCACGCATCTCCACATGAACTTCAACTTGGGGAATTTTTACAAGCGTGTTTCTCAGCATCATGTTTTATTGTCTTCTCATTTGCCTTTCTTTTAAGATAATAAACATGTTCAACAAACCCCTTAACGCTTTGTCTTTTAAAATTAAAAACAATTTATTAGAGTAATTTCCTGTCTCTTTCCCCTTGCCTAACTTCAAATAGACATGCCCAAGGTGATATGCAGATCTCTTAGACTAAAACCTCCCTGGAGAGCAGAAAACACACATAACTTCTGAAGTCTTTTGAGAATTTGATCAGAGAAGCCAGAACCCTCAGAGATTATCTGCTGTTGCTGCTGCGAAGTCGCTTCAGTCGTGTCCGACTCTGTGCAACCCCATAGACGGCAGCCCACCAGGCTCCCCCGTCCCTGGGATTCTCCAGACAAGAGCACTGGAGTGGATTGCTATTTCCTTCTCCAATGCATGAAAGTGAAAAGTGAAAGTGAAGCCACTCAGTTGTGTCCGATGCTACTTCAAATACAACTAAGGAGACAGCAACAAAAACTCAATCTAATCGTAAAGTACATTAATATCATGGATAAGTCCAAGGTAATCATTTTATAGTTGAGTGAATTGAGGCCCGCGATGTTAGGTGGTTTCTCCAAAATCACACAGCAAGTGGGCAGCAAAACAGGAACAAGAGACTCAACAGCCTGAGTAGGTTTCTGACTTTTATATAATTTTTAAGCTGTGTTAAGTTTAGACATCTCACTCTAGC
This sequence comes from Aepyceros melampus, assembly GCA_006408695.1. Lineage (NCBI taxonomy): Eukaryota > Metazoa > Chordata > Mammalia > Artiodactyla > Bovidae > Aepyceros > Aepyceros melampus. Next base: position 60,425 of record SJXQ01012459.1, on the reverse strand, counting down.
CTATGTCCAGGAGATTTACTTGGAAATGGTAGAATGTTTATGTGAATTGCATTTCAAAACTTTTCCAAACAACGTATAAGTGTGCTGTGTATTTGTCTTTACACAGTCATGCTTATTTCATAAGTAATATAATAAACTTCCATGTAAGCATATAAAATTTGAATACACAGTGTGAATGCACAAATCTGGTGGCTATTAACAGCTATTACACTCACTTGAACTACTGTGCCCTCCCAGTGTTAAATAAAAAAGATAATTTAAAATACACCTTTATATAGTGAATACTGACAGTGGTTGTTAGTGTGATGAAGTCATGGGAAATTTTTGTTTTCTAAATGTTCTATACTCTTTAATACTAAAAAAACCTACTCTAAAGAAATACAAATGCCTTAAATAACAAAACAAGAGCAAGTCAAACTCCAGTTGATGAAGTGACAGGAAACATATGATAATACCATCAATCACAGCTAAATAAAGGTCAATGTTCTGAAGCAAATCTAATTTCTTCAAAGTTAATGAGACCGTTAGTGGTTTTGTTGCTCTAATGAAATGATGGTTGCCGGCACTAGCTATAGTATATCCATTAAGCTGGGCACAGCTAAAAACCATTGTAAACCTGAGATTGCTCTAACATCTACCAGGCAGATGCAAACAGCCGTGGAATAGCCAAGGATCCCATATGCTAAGAAAATCAGAGTCCAAATTTATAAAAAGAGTATGACAGACATGCCTTTCATCACATCTAAAGTCACGTGGTTAAACACGTATTAGTTGGAATACTACCAGTGTGATAGCAGAGGCAAGATTTAATCGAATATAGCAATGCTCTACCCAAACCAGTGTAATTCCTCATGGACTATTGTAATATAGTCTATATTACAAGTAATCTTTGTTTTCTTAACATTCTTATCAGAGTCATTCCCTGGAATAAAGTCACTCAAGTCCAATCAAAGTGAAAAATGTAGATAGCACTAATCAGGCTGTTGAGTCTCTTTTTCCTGTTTTGCTGCCCACTTGCTGTGTGACTTTGGAGAAACCACCTAACATCGCGGGGCCTCAATTCACTCAACTATAAAATGATTACCTTGGACTTATCCGTGATATTAATGTACTTTACAATTAGATTGAGTTTTTGTTGCTGTCTCCTTAGTTGTATTTGAAGTAGCATCGGACACGACTGAGTGGCTTCACTTTCACTTTTCACTTTCATGCATTGGAGAAGGAAATAACAATCCACTCCAGTGCTCTTGTCTGGAGAATCCCAGGGACGGGGGAGCCTGGTGGGCTGCCGTCTATGGGGTTGCACAGAGTCGGACACGACTGAAGCGACTTCGCAGCAGCAACAGCAGATAATCTCTGAGGGTTCTGGCATCTCTGATCAAATTCTCAAAAGACTTCAGAAGTTATGTGTGTTTTCTGCTCTCCAGGGAGGTTTTAGTCTAAGAGATCTGCATATCACCTTGGGCATGTCTATTTGAAGTTAGGCAAGGGGAAAGAGACAGGAAATTACTCTAATAAATTGTTTTTAATTTTAAAAGACAAAGCGTTAAGGGGTTTGTTGATTTTTCTCACCAAATATTGAAGTCCTTCTATGTGTGAGGTTCCAAAGCGGCCACTGGAATGGCAGTGGCTAAAAGGCTGAACCAAGGATTTCAGGACCACCCACACCTTAACTCTGTCTGCTCCCAATCAGAGCACCTGGTCACCTAACTCAGACTTGAGCATCCCTCCCACTACTTGTCCCACGAATTTCAGCAGCCAAACAGCAGGAAGGAAACCTCTAGGAGCATTTTCATTACAAATGCCACCCAGATCTCCAGGTGGGAAAGTGTGTGTTCCTGTTAGAGCAGGAAGATTATATGAAACGTGTGGGGTTATACATACACACATATATGTATATGTACATACTGTGAATGTATATGTGTCTGAGTGCATACTTGTGTGTGAGGGCATTTACAAGGTTTGTGTGTTATGTGTGCCAGTGTATGTGTGCAGTTTTGTGCAGGTGTGTGCTAGAATGTATCTCTGTGTGAATGCGTATAGCTGAATGTAACTATACCACTGCATAGTAAGTTGACGTGAGCCTACATAAGTGTGTGTAGTTGTGTCTGGGTTTATGGCATGTGCATGATGTCTGGGAACTGAAAAGCTGAAATGCTATCCATGTGCTTTTAGGCATGTGGCTAGCTTGTTTTCATAGGATCATGTCTTGTTGCAGACTTCCGTTTACACAGCTAATCCTTTATTTTTTTGCTTGCAGTGTCACAAGGCTCATTCTTTTTTGGCTGACAATCTGCCTCTGAACAAACAGGCAGGTGTGTAAGCCACAAAAGTGACTGCTATTCATGAAATACTTGCACACACCACCAGCCCAAGGTGCCAGCCACCACTGACTCATGACTCCATCATCAAGCAAGGCTACGGGTATATCTGGGGAAATTTATACAGACCTTATGAGACCTTGTGAGCAAGGAACGTAAGCAGTGGCAGGAAAAAGGCCTGGTCTTTCTGTATGTAAAATAAGTTTCTCACATGGCCTCCGTCTCTAAAGGCAGGATCCTTGGAGGCAGCGTTATGATCTTCTCTATCTCTGCTAAACCAGTATCTAGCTGAAACCAACCCCCTGAATATCAAGAATGTTTCTCTGAACTTAAAGCCAAGGAAATAGTCCCCCAATCCGTTTATGCCTTAATCAGTGAGTCAGAAGGGAACCAGAGTTGATTGCAGATGCTACCAGTCCACCAGTCATGCCCATGACTCATCCTTTGCACAGAGAGCTTTTTGGCTCTAGTACAGTTCATCTCCCAAAAATACCTAGTATTGATGAGCTGTGCCGTCATAGCTGGACCATCTGGCTGCTCCCTTGTCCATTATTAGAAAACTGATCCAGAAGTCCTCCAGTTCCATCTGGGAGTAATTCAAAGCAATAGCAAAGGAAGGAGAGGGAGATTTCTTTATAATAAATGAACTGCCTGTCATACAAGTTAACTGATGATCTTCCAAAGTTAAGGGGAACAAAACAACTAACCATAAATAAAATTAAAAGAAAAGCACAGATTGGGAGAAGTCAGTCATAATAAATTACAACAAAGCATTAACATGCAGGAAACAAACAGAAATCCTACAAAGCAATGTAAACTCAGAAGAGTTTTACACTGCTGGCATGGAACAGGATGGGAATTCACAGAAGAAATGTAAATAACTGAAATACATCAGGCCAACAAAAAGTATAAAACAAACAAACAAACAAAAAAATACCATCACTTTTGCTCATTAGACTGACAAAAATTTAAATATTGGTAATGTCAAGTATTAGCAATTTAACAGACACTTAAATTGGAGCAGATTGCCTTACCCAATCAAAAATTGAAGTGATTTGAAGTTGGGCTTCTGACTTTTTAAAGAATCTTCTACCTCCTATGATATAGTAATTAGACAGTCCCACCCCACAGCCTGAGTTTTTGCCAGCACCCTAGATCACTGCATGCTAAGTCACTTCAGTTGTGCCTGACTCTTTGTGACTTAAAGAGCCTGGGCTGTAGCCCGCCAGGCTCCTCTGTTCATGGGATTCTCCAGGCAAGAGTACTGGAGTGGGCTGCCATTTCCTTCTCCAGGGGAATCTTCCTGACCCAGGTATCGAACCCACATCTCTTAGCTCTCCTGCATTGGCAAGCGGGTTCTTTACAACTAGTGCCACCTGGGAAGCCTAAATCACCAACTCTCTAAACACCAATTCTGTTCTTGATGCCCCACAAAACTATAGGAAGCTTTGCTGAGCTTCTCAGCCTCTCAGCCACAGTTCAGATTTTTGCAAGTTCCTTGAGGGAGAAAACCAGTCCAAATGCCACTTCATTTCTGTTTTTTGGTTTTTTTTTTTTTTCCCCTTTTCTTAAGGACCTTGTCCCTTCAAGTTTTTGCTGCCTGAGTAGCACTCCTTTGTGTATTTTCTTCACTTTTCTAGTTGTTCTTGAAGCAAAGAACAGCTGCAATGAGTGCTTCCTCCCTTACCAAAAGCAAAATTCCCACCCAGCTTGTCTTCTGAGCATCAACTTCATCTTGAGATTCTGGAAATTCACCCCATTTCTTTTGAGCTCTAAAATTAAATTATTCCCTATGGCTCTCCTTAGAGTTTCTGTTTCTTTAAAGAACCAAGTCTAGGGGATCTGCTTTGTTGTTTCAGCTAACATTTTGATCTTTATTATTATCTAATGCAATGAAAATATTAAAGATCAACCATAGTTGAAACCAGACAAAGAAGTTTTTTTTTCCCATGTGCCAAAGACTCTGAGGCTACAACCAATCCAGCAGGAAAGTGCCATGATAAATGAATAGTGCCTGCCCTCAAGAGGAGTGGTGGCCCATATTTGCCAGGCATTTGTCAGACACAAAGGAAATGCCCCACAAGTGGACTCATCTCTCTGAGAAGTTACTTTGTATGCATTCAGATTTTTAAAAGACACAGCTAATACCTTTCTTTGCAAGGTGGGCAAGGGTTTGCTAACATGGCAGATATTCATCCCATAAACTAAGAGACTGTTGTTGTTGTTCAGTTGCTAAGTCATGTCTGACTCTGCAACCCCATGGACTGCAGCATGCCAGGCTTCCCTGTCCTTCACTATCTCCCAGAGTATGTTCAAACTCATGTCCACTGAGTCAATGATGCTATCTAACCATCTCATCCTCTGCCACCCTCTTCTTCTGCCTTCAATCTTTCCCAGCATCAAGGTCTTTGCCAATGAATCAGTTCTTTGCATCAAGTGGCCAAAGTATTGGAGATTCAGCTTCAGCATCAGTCCTTCCTGTGAATATTTAGGATTGATTTCCTCTGGATTGACTGGTTTGATCCCCTTGCTGTCCAAGAGACTCTCAAGAGTCTTCTCCAGCACCACAGTTCAAGCATCAATTCTTCACCACTCAGCCTTCTTTATGGTGCAACTCTCACACCTATACATGACAACTGGAAAAACCATAGCTTGACTATATAACTCTTTGTCTACAAGTGATGTCTTTATTTTTAATACCCTGTCTAGGTTTATCATAGCTTCCCTTCCAAGAAGAAAGTATCTTTTAATTACATGTCTGCAGTCACTGTTTACAGTGATTTTGGAGCCAAAGAAAAGAAAATCTGTCACTGCTGCTACTTTTCTCCCTTCTACTTGCCAAGAAGTGCTGAGACCTGATGCCATGATCTTAGGTTTTTGAATGTTGTTTTCAGTCAGCTTTTTCACTCTCCTCTTTCTAAAGAGGAACTAAAGAGGCTCTTTAGTTTCCCTTCAATTTGTGCCATTAGAGTAGTATCATCTGCATATGTAAGTTGTTGATATTTCTCCTTGCAGTCTTGATTCCAGCTTGGGATTCATCCAGGCCAGCATTTCACATGATATATTCTGCATAGAAGTTAAATAAACAGGATGAAAATATACAACCTTATACTCCTTTCCCAATTTTGAACCAGTCATTTGTTACATGTAAGGATCTGTTGTTTCTTGACCCCCACACAGGTTTCTCAAGAGACAAGTAAGGTGGTCTAAGTAGTCCCATTTCTTTAAGAGTTTTCCAGTTTGTTGTGATGATCCACACAGTCAAAGGCTTTAGCATAGTCAATGAAACAGAAGTAGATGTTTTTCTGGAATTCCCTTGCTTTCCTGATGATCCAGTGAATGTTGACCATTTGATCTCTGGTTCCTTTGCCTTTTCTAAACCCAGTATGTACATCTGGAAGTTCTTGGTTCACCTAGTGCCAAAGCCTAGCTTGAGTATTACCTTACAAGCCTGTGAAATAAGCACAATTGTCCAGAAGTTGAAATTTCTTTGGCACTGCCCTTCTTTGTGACTGGAATGAAAACACCTTTTCCAGTCCTGTGGCCACTGCTGAGTTTTCCAAATTTGCTGACATGTTGAGTGTAGCACTTTAACACCATCATATTTTAGGATTTGAAATAGCTCAGCTGGAATTCCATCACCTCCACTAGCATTGTTCATAGTAATGCTTCCTAGGCCCACTTCATTTCACACTCCAGGATGTCTGGCTATAGGTGAATAACCACACCATTGTGGTTATCCAGGTCTTTAAGACCTTTCTTGTGTAGTTCTTCTGTGTATTCTTGCCACCTCTTCTTAATCTCTTCTGCCTCTGTTAGGTCCATTTCTGATGTTTATTGTGCCCATCCTTGCCTGAAATGTTCCCTTGATATCTCCTATTTTCTTAAAGAGATCTTTAGTTCTTCTCACTCTATTGTTTTCTTATACTTCTTTGCATTATTAAAAGAGACCAAAGTGAAAATCACTCAATCATGTCTGTTTGCAACTCCATGGACTGTAAAATTCATGGAATTCTGCAGGCCAGAATAGTGGAGTGGGTAGCCATTCCCTTTTCCAGGGGATCTTCCCAACCCAAGGATCAAACCCAGGTCTCCCACATGACAGGCAGATTCTTTACCAGCCACCAGGGAAGCCCAAGAATACTGGAGTGGGTAGCCTATTCCTTCTCCAGCGGATCTTCCCAACCCAGGAATTGAACCAGGATCTCCTACATTGCAGGCAGATTCTTTACCAGCTGAACTACCAGAGACTAGCAAAACCCAAATCTCAGTGACTCATGGTTTCGGTTTCCCATCACTTTGTTTATAAGAATTGAAGTTTGAATTAGAAATAGGGGGCATGTTGTTGATTGTCTTAGTCTTCATACTGCTATACCAAAATATCACAGACCGAGTGGCTTAAAAACAACGTAAATTTATTTCTCACAGTTCTGGAGGCTGGAAAGTCCAAAATCAAGGTGCAGGCAGATTCAATATCTGGTGAGAGCCTGCTTCCTGCTTCAGAGCTGGCCATCTTCTGTGTCTTCACCTGCTGGAGGGATGAGAAGGCTCTCTGGAACCTCTTTTCCAAGGGCATTCATCCCATTCATGAGGGTTCCACCCTTATGACTGAATCACCTCTCAAGGGCCCCACATCTTAATACCATCACATTAGTCGCTCACTGGTGTCCGACTCTTTGTCACCCCATGAGCCTACCGGCTCCTCTGTCCATGGAATTCTCCAGGTAAGAATACTGGAATGGGTTGCCACGCCCTCCTCCAGGGGATCTCATCACACTGGGGATTACAATTTAGACACAGGAACTTCGAAGAACACATTCAGTCCATAACATTGCCTGAGACTCAGCTGTCAGAAGGAGAAGGCAATGGCCCCAACTCCAGTACTCTTGCCTGGAAAATCCCATGGATGGAGGAGACTGGTAGGCTGCAGTCCAAGAGGTCGCAAAGAATCAGACAGGACTGAGCAACTTCACTTTCACTTTTCACTTTCATGCATTGGAGAAGGAAATGGCAACCCACTCCAGTGTTCTTGCCTGGAGAATCCCAGGGACGAGGGAGCCTGGTGGGCTGCCGTCTATGGGGTCGCACAGAGTTCGACACGACTGAAGTGACTTAGCAGCAGCAGCAGCTGTCAGAAAGTGGTAATATAAGACTATATATTCTATACCCCAAATAGAAGGAGGCACTGAGGGCTACTGCTCTTACATCAGTAATAAGATCAAATGCTGGAAATCAAGATTGACCAGGAGAGCCAGCTCATAAGTATAAAAATTATAATTCTGTCACTGGTTCAAAATATTCTTGATTTTCACTAAATTGGCTCCAAAATGGGGCTTTAGAGAGCTGGCCACATTGATGAGATTTTTCCAGACCACAGTTACAGGAGAGAAGGGCCTTCCTGAACTCTGGTCTCAGCCTCCAAGCTGCTCCCAGACCCATCTGCAGGGAACCAGATAACAGACTCCTAACCTGCTTATTTCAGTCAGCGGTTTTGGTTCTTGCAGTGCCCAACCTCACAGATTCCAAAGGCCTTTACTCTGAACCTCCTGCGAGCAAGGACAGTCAGCAGCAGCTGCCACCGCGCCGATAATGGGTTTATGCTGCTGCCGACCCAAGGAAGCCGCTTTGAGTTGACGATGGATCTGCATTCCTGCGGCCCAAACCCACACCCTCCGCGATGGCTGCGGCACAGAGAGAGCACGAGCGCCACCTACTGAGCCTGCAGGCCTAGCTGGCTTCGCGGCCAGCAAGACGGGCATGGCACCCCGGGCGGGCCTGAAAACCACCTTTGTACGGACATTAAGGAGGCCTCATCTTCTGCCAAGGTTAGTGACTGTTTTTGAGGGTTACGCTGAAAAAAGTTACAAGGAAGTTCATTTTGCTCTGAACAAACTTGAAACTTAACTACAATTGGGATCCAGGCGGTATTCCACTTAAGTGAGACATGGGCAAGCCAGCAACTACAGAGTTTATAGAACACAGTTAAGGACTCACCCTTAAACAGGCGGTGGGTGAGGCACCAGGGACAGAAGGAGGAATGATCTACACTAGACCAACAACAGAAAGGTGGTGAAGCTGTGTCTGTACTCCACAGCTGAGAAACATGCTCACTGAACTCAGCCACGATTCACTCCCCAGAGTCCACCTCCAAGGGTTTTCCATCTTTCCCTGTGTTCTATCACCACTGTCACTAAGCTGAGAAGTCCTGATGACTTCCTTATTGTTCTGTTTTGGTTTAATTCTTGAGTTGCTGACTGACAAATGATATGTTTGGAATTTTGTTCTCAAAATAGCTGCTTTGCAGATGCCCTAAGCCAGTCCTCTTGGCCAGGCTTTCTGGAAATAATGCCAGGAAAACTCTCAAAGTGTTCAATCCCTTCCCTGTATTCACAAACTGCTCCACATGTGCTAATAGGGCTTTTCTGACAATGATCAATAAAATATGGTTTCAAATGTTTTTAGCACCTAATGACCCAATCTTACTTCCTCAATACATACAAACAATAGGTTAGTTAGTAAATAAAGTCTATTCAAAAAAAAAAAAAAAAAAAAACCTGGGTGATATGGTCACACACTTTTGCAGCTGGGCAGCAGAACCTGTTCACCCCAGGGGGCCCTTCCTGCAGAGAGATCCTGGTGCCCAGCCTCGGTCCACAGCCATCATCCAAGCATAATCCAATGAACTGCACAGATGTGCTTTCCTTCTCCAGGAAGAGACCAGGTAAACACAAATAATAGGAATGGGCAAAGAAGTATCATGTTGGATGCAAGATACCCAGACTGAAGGGAGAATTTATTATTCACAAACTAAACTTTCTTAGGGTTTCCCTGATAGCTCAGTAAAGAATCCACCTGCAATGCAGGAGACCCCAGTTCAATTCCTGGGTCGGGAAGATCCGCTGGAGATGGGATAGGCTACCCACTCTCCAGCATTCTTGGGCTTCCCTGGTGGCTCAGCTGGTAAAGAATCTGCCTGCAAAGTCAGAGATCAGGGTTCGATCCCTTGGTTGGGAAGATCCCCTGAAGAAGGGAAAGGTTACCCACTCCAATATTCTGGCCTGGAGAATTCCATGGACTGTATAGTCGTGTGGTCACAAAGGGTTGGGCACAACTGAGCGACTTTCACATCACATCACAAACTTTCTTAAGCTACTACTGTGAGAATTGTATTTAAGGCCCTGCTAAAGTTTTTGGTATTTTACCATGATTTTATTTTTGACTACAGTCCAGGTGGGCAATAACTTAAGGTATTAAATATTTATGTGAGCTCATAGTTTTACCCATAAAGATTCAATCATCATGTTTTCCATCCATTCCAGCCCCCTTCTTTTTGCAAGGTTCTGTGCAAAGTAGTTTTGAAAACATGTTTCCAGCCAATCATTCAACTGTTGACCTGGTAACATTTCTTAGACGGCTTATTAATTCCTACAATTTAGTTCAAAGAGGGCACCTAAAGCAACTATCAGCTACTACAAATTCAAGTTTAACCATTAGGTGAGCTGCTGGGAGAAACTTCTCTCAGTACCTTGAAAGCTTACTTCCTCGGCCCACATTAGAAATCTGGTCCAGAAATGTATACTTTGAAAATGAGCACAGCTCCAAAGCAGACCATTTACTTCAAGGCCTTTCTGATTTTCTTCCTTTGGGGTTGAATTATAAATTTTGAAATCTTTACACTCATAATTAGTATCTTAAATTTTATGTAAACCAAGAAAGGGCTTACCCAGGTAATGCTAGAGGTAAAAGATCCACCTGCCAGTACAAAGACCTAAGAAATGCAGGTTCAATCCCTGGACATCATATACTTAATGTTAAAATCCCAAATTCAAAAGAGTAAGAACCAGAACCTACATCCCATCTACCTAGATGACAGATTGAAGACATCTGGAAAATGATTGTGATTTCAACACAATTCTTCAAAAAGAACCCTTGCTGCCTTGCACACAATTTGGTACATATGCATTAATAAGCCTGACAAAAATGTAAATGAGAGACATGCCAGGAGTGAAACATCTCCTTCAGAATTTTTTCAATCTAGTAAAATTCTTCTTAATCAAAAAATGCAAATCTTATACGCCAATGCTTTGTTAGAATTTCAATTCGTTATTTTAAGAAGGATCTATATTTAAAATTTCATCTCAGTGTCAGGGAAGATCACAGATGACACAGTAATTCTCAGCAAGAATATTTTAGGTGTACATACCTTGAAGAGTCTTGTCCCCTCTCATGGAATGCTACCACTTCAGAAGTAGAATTCAGCAGTCTGCACACAGCTATCAAATGTGACCAGTCTTCTGAACAAATAATCATGACTTCTTTTGGTTCCTACCCCTGCACATAATATGTGCTCAATAAACACTGAATTGACTAGCATTTAGCATGTCAAGCATGACGTGTGAAAGATGAATTTTAGTGAGATAGTCATAGCTGTTTAATACCAGAAATCAAGAGTATCTGGGATAGATTTTTTTTTAAGTAGAAACAGAGTCATTACTAACTTGTTCATTTTAATAACCTCTTACATCTGTTTCTCAGTGAAGAGTTTATAAATTCATGAAGCTATTAACTCATTAAACTTCACTCTAAGAATATTAGAAAGTTGGTACTTGTGTTTTCCTGCGGTAACAGAAAGCGTGACCCAAAAGGTCAAGTGATACGCCTGAGTGTGAAGAAGGCACAGTTTAAACCCAGGTTTCCTGCGTCCAAGTCCCTGGTTGGCTGAGTGAGTTCAGATGCCTGTTGGGGTTACTGATCCTGCAGTGTTTCAGCAGGTACATCGCAACCTGATGCCTCAAGCTGGACTGGGCCAGTAGAGGCAGATATCAACACCATAGGATATCACCCTGGCCAGCGCAGGGTGACCATGATGTAAGTCACACGCCAAGCGTTATCATTTGCAAGTGATGTTCATTGCACTAAGTCAGGAGTATGGATGCCAGCCTTCATGGGCATACTTGAGATGAAAAATATAATCACTGTAGCACAACTGAGAGGCCCCTGTCTGCTTTCACCATGAAGGGGGCAAAAAGTGGATCATTTCCCAGCCCAAGAAAGCACAGGTCTCAGTTTGAAGCTAAAAACTCAAATAGGCATAATCAAACATGGCTTTCATGAAATGTCTAGCCCACCTTACTAAATCAGATGTCAGCTGTTTATTGGTCCCACCACCTTCTCACCCCTCTTCTTTCCTTACTGCCCCACTGATGCTGGTTTTCGCTCACTTCACACACCCACTGCTTTAGGCTGTGGGGAGAAATACTGACACTTCAAGGGCAGAATTCAGCAAACGTTTTTTAGATGTTCACAGCTATTGAAGATGATCCGCCTTCTGAACAAGTAAGCCTGCTCTCAAAAGCAGCTCTTTTATGAGGCTGACACAAGGTGTACAATTCCTCCCCTGATATTAGAGAACTCTCCGTATCTTCAGGAGCCCCTTTCCTAAGGGAAAGTCTCCTGTGAAGCGCCCTTAGCATTATCCACTTTTGGCAAAATGCTTGCCAACGTGTGTGTTTGGGCCACTTTCCTCATCTGTAAAATAAATGGGTTGAGTCCATTTCTAAGGTCCTTCCTGCCCTACTATTATAAAGATGCTTTCTGAAATAACATACATGATCAAAATAAGGTGCATTTTTAGCACTTCTTTCCTGCCAGGGTATGTGCTAAAGCATTTTATTGCATTAAGCACTTTATTTGCATTACTTCATTTAAACCTTAATAATAATACCCTCACTCCCAGGCAGACACTCTTACTATTTGCAGCTGATGACAGACAGTATGAGTGCTTGAGCGGGAGAAGCGTCCTCAAGCACCTTTCCTTGGCCAATCTAGCAAGTGCACGGACTCCAGTTCACTTTGTAAATCTACACTGTGATGAATGACCTCAGTACTGTGGATGTTAGTAGCTGGTAGCTGCTCTTAGCCAGGGTCTCCATACAGTTTACCCCTGCAAAGCTGTGTCCTTACCAAGAGTTAGTCGTGTTTGTCCCCAAACTTGTTTGTGCCAGTTATACTTGGCACTGCAAAAATGTAATTTAATAAAAATAGTACATAAGCCAATGACATATAATTATATAAAGAAAACACCATTTCAGTAACTTACTAAGATGCTTTGGAGTGACAGGACAAATCATATACACACAAAAATGTTGTTGAGTATAATACACACAAGAGATAATACAAAGATTAGGGGCCAGAAACCCCCAAAGTCAAGAGAGTTGGTAAATTTATATTGTTTCTCCTACGCCTTTAAGTTCTCATTCCATTTTGAAGAAATCCAAATGGGAGGTTTCTTAGAGAATGCATCACAAAAGGAGATTTTGCAAGAAAGAAAGGCAGCCTGGTCCTACAAGTGACAGAATCACACGTTAAAACAAGCAAAAGAACCACATCTGCCCAATGAATGTCTATGTCTTATATAAATTAAAAAAAAATATATTGATGGTATATAAGTCATTGGGAGTGGGACTTTTCTGCCTTATGGAGGTATAATTCACATAATAAACTACACATATTTAAAGTATAGAGTAAATTTTGACATATATATAAGAAGTCATTAAAATCAAGATTATGAACACATCTATCACTGCCAATGGAGAAGGAAATGGCAACCCACTCCAGTATTCTTGCCTGGAAAATTCCATGGACAGAGGAATCTGGCAGGCTACAGTTCATGGGGTCACAGTCGGACACAACTGAGCGACTTCACCCACTCACTCACCTCCAAAATGTCCTCATGCCTCTTTGTAATCACTTTACCTACCCTCCCCCTCATTGTGCTGTGCTTAGTCGCTCAGTCATGTCCAACTCTTTGCAACTCCATGGACTGTAGCTGCCAGGCTCCTCTGTCCATAAGGATTCTCCAGGCAAGAATACTAGAGTGAGTTGCCATGCCCTCCTCCAGGGAATCTTCCCAACCCAGGGATCGAACCCAGGTCTCCTGCATTATAGGCAGAATTTTTACCGTCTGAGCCACCAGAGAAACCCTCCCTCATTTCCTCTTTCCATCCCCAGGCAAAACTGATCTGCCAATACAGGCTCATTTGCATTTTCTAAAATTCTGCATAAATGGAGTCATATAGTATATACTCTCCTCCTCCTGACTTCTCCGTAGTGTAAATGAGACTCAGCCATGTTGCACGCATCAACAGTTTGTTCCCTTTTATTGTGGAGTACTATTCTATAGTATAGGTAGCCCCCATTTTGTTCATCCACTCTCCTGTTGACATAGACATTTGTGTTGTTCCTGTTGGGCGCTATTACAAATAAAGCTGCCAGAAACTTCTAAACAAGTCTTTTTGTGGACATGCTTTCACTTCTCTTGGGTAAACACATGGAAGTGGAATGGCCAAGGCACAGAATAGGTATATGTTTAACTTTTTAAGAAACTACCGGCTATTTTCCAGCAGCATGTGAGTGTTTTTTATGTCACGTTTTTTGCCAGCAATTGGTATTCTTTTTTAAAAGTCATTCCAATGGGTGTGTAGTGGCATTTCATGATGGTTTTAATGTGCATATCCCTAGTGACTAATGATGTTGAGTATCTTATCATGTGTTTGTCATTTTTATTTTTTTGGCAAAGTGTTCAAGTATTTTGCACTTTTTTTAAAATTGGCTCATTTGTTTTATTACTACATTTTGGAGTTATTCATTATTTTCTGGATCTAAGCCCTTTTCTTCCAGTTTGTGGCCTTTTTTTTTTTTCCTCTTAATAATGTCTTTTGAGACGCTCTTAATTTTAGTAAAATACAACTTATCTTTTTTAGATTTTACATTTATGATCCACTTTTAATTTTTTTTAATAAGAGTCTTGATCCAAGTTTGGTTTTTCACATATGGATATCAAATTTTCCAGTCCATTTGTTACATTATCTTTTCTTCACTGAATTCTTTTTATGCCTTTGGCAAAAATTAATTGCCCATCTATGTAAGCGTGGTTTACTTTTGAACTCTATCCTTCCATTGATCAAACTGGCACGGCTGTGCAGGCTTCCTGGTGGCTCAGATGGTAAAGAATCTGCCTGCAAAGCAGAAGACATGTGTTCAATCCCTGAATCGGGAAGACCCCATGGAGTAGTAAATGGCAACCCACTCTAGTATTCTTGCCTGGAGAAATCCATGGACAGAGGAGCCTGGCAGGCTGCAGTCCATGGGATCCCAGAGTCAGACACAACTAAACGACAACACTTTCACTTTCCCATTTCTGTGCCAACTGTAGCAATCTTCTCAAATTTTTGATTCACCAACCAGCTCATGTCTAGGTTTGTCTGGGGGCTTGTACTGTATTCCTGCAATGTGGGAGACCTGGGTTCAATCCCTGGGTTGGGGAGATCCCCTGGAGATGGGAATGGCTGCCCACTCCAGTATTCTGGCCTGGAGAATTCCATGGACAGAGAAGCCTGGTGGGCTACAATCCATGAGGTTGCAAAGAGTCAGACACAGCTGAGCCACCTTCACTTTACTATGTTCCAGTGGCTAAGGAAACTGATAGGGAAGGGAAGGCAGAAGAAAGGACAAGATGGGTGGGTAGAAAAAAGATAAAGCAAAGGTATCACAACAGGTAAGAGGACAAAGTTTAGAAAAAGCTGACACTTCCATTAATAAAAAGTGGCTTTTTCTCAACTGCCATCAACAAAGACCACCCTCCACCTAACAGAACTCTTATCTTGTTTTGAAAAGTTAAGTCTATAAAATAAACAGCATTAGATATTAATTCATTCATGTTCTCATATATTATTCATCAAAGGCATATACCACTGTTTCTGAGCAGTATGGGATAACCAAGATTGCTGTAACTCGTGCCAAAAATAAACTGACCTTTTAGATATCCTGTGCAGTCTCACGATAGGTAATGTTCTGATCCCCATTAAGTTTTGTAAATAGTCACAGAAGCCCCTGGGACTGCCACTGTCTCATTCTTGGCCCAAACCACTCTCTTCTGAGAGCCATGGGGTTCTTCTGGAGCTTCAGACAAACTCCAGCCCAGGGGCTTCATCTGGCTTTACTTTCTCCATCAACCCCTTGCAGTGTTATCAGAGCCTCAGAAAAATATGTGATTCATTGATGTGATAAAAAAAAAATAACAAGAAAGTGTAAGGCACTGATTGCCAATCCATGGTTTTACAGTAATTAGGAATGCCACTAATGATTAGCTCAAGAGATAACCCCTACACCATGAAAAAATTTCTCTCTCTCAGCACTACAAATAAACAGTGATCAGGTAGAACAACTCAAAAAAGTCTGAAATACTAGAGCTTCAGACAAAGAGTACTGAAGAGAAACTGAACATGAAACACACCAAAAGCAACTGTTTGAAAACTTAGTCAGAAAGGAAAACTCTGTCCCAGTCAGCGAGACCAAAGCTATCAAATCTGACAGCCTGACATGTTTGAATCCAGAAACATCTTCAAGTCAGATCTCGAGTGAAGAAGTGACGGATTCTTAGTGTAGACTGTTGCAATGTCACCCGACACTCAGACACAGCTCTCCTCAAGCAATGATTGATTTTAACAAAAGAACAGCAGTCGACAAATGAACGCACAAAAAAATGAGGGAAAAGACACAATTATTCTGGTTTCAAGCATTATTTCTCTTTAGAAATTAGAAGTGTTTCCGTTTGTTTTCTTCTTTCTAAAAATAGGATATGTTTTCCCACGTGCTTCTCACCCTCACACAGGAGGCTCAGCAAGCCTCTCAGAATGACTTCCACTCTAGCACCACTGCTGCTGAAGTGAGGGTACTGTACCTTTGAAATCCAGCACCTTGTCAAAGGGCCTCCCCTATGGCTCAGTGGGTGAAGAATCCACCTGCAATGCCGGAGACACAGGAAACAGGGGTTTGGTCCCTGGGTCAGGAAGATAGGCTGGAGGAGGAAATGGTAACTCACTTCAGTACTCTCAAAATCCCATGGACAGAGGAGCCTGGCGGGCTACGGTCCACAGGGTTGCAAAGAGTCAGAGGCGACTAAGCACACACATGCCTTCAAAACAAATCCAAAGCTCTTTCTCAACTAGAAACAAACTATACACTCACTGATGTCATTTTGAGAAATAGGAGAGGAAATCCAGACTTAATTCCCAGTCAGCCATTAACTGTTCAGACTTATTTATGTAGATTTAAGTTCTCTGGCGGAGAAGGCAATGCGACCCCACTCCAGTACTCTTGCCTGGAAAATCCCATGGACGGAGGAGCCTGGTGGGCTGCAGTCCATGGGGTCACGAAGAGTCGGACAGGACTGAGCGACTTCACTTTCACGCGTTGGAGAAGAAAATGGCAACCCACTCCAGTGTTCTTGCCTGGAGAATCCCAGGGACGGGGGAGCCTGGTGGGCTGCCGTCTATGGGGTTGCACAGAGTCAGACATGACTGAAGCGACTCAGCAGCAGCAGCAGCAAGTTCTCTGGGCCTGTTTATCTTAAGATAAATGTAACAGTCAATAAGATTGAAACAAACAAATGAAAATAACAAAACAGAGAACAAAACTACTGGTTACCAACAGGGAGAGGGAAGTGGGGAAGCACATGATAGAAGGGATTAAGAGGTATAAATTACTATGTATAAAATATATAACCTTTAAGGATATATGGTACAACATAGGGAATATAGCCAATCTTTTACAATTGTAAATGGAATATAATCTATAAAAACACAGAATCACTATGTTGCACATGTGAAACTAGTATTGTAAATCAACTATACTTCAATTAAAGGTATGTGTGTGTATGCTCAGTTGTGTCCAACTCTTTGCAGCCCTAGCCTACCAGGCTCTTCTGGTTCATGGAATTTTCAAGGCAAGAATACAGGAGCAGGTTGCCATTCCTCCTCTAGATCTTTCCCACCCAGAGATCAAACCTGTGTCTCTTGCACTCCTGCACTGGCAGGCAGATTCTTTACCACTGAGCCACCCAGGAAGCCCACGTACAACACACACACACACACACACGCACACACACACGCACACACACACACACACACACACACGATGTGAACATAACAAAAAACACAGTCCTCACTCTAAATTCTGGGATCTCTAATTCTACGACTGTTACAGCTATGAATTTTCTACTTTTAGGCTTATGGGGAATGTAATTAGATAATTCCAAACTTGATTTTAGTTATGATCTAAACTTTCAAACAACTGTATCAGAACCCCTGGCATGGTATCCATCACCAGGAAATGGTGCTATGGGGCCAGATTCCACTTGGGTTCCACTTGGATACTGACAGATGTAATCAGTGTCTTTACTGAATACCATGAGACAAAGCGCTTTGTTTATTTTTGCTGTCCCTGAGACAATACCAAATTGAGCTTATATGAATTAATTACCACAGTGTCAAAGATTGTCGTTAGAATAAAAGTATTCTTTAAAAATACATTATTTCTAGTGTATCTGTATGACACTTCTTCAAAGATACTTTATATTCACTAGATAAGGTTTATCCCAGGTATAGAGAACTGAAAGAACATAAAAAGAATAAAAGCTCAAGCAAAGCTTTTTTGTCTTCCAAAATTTAACTCTTTACTAAAGAAACAGCCTATAAAATTAGCAAGCTAACTGCTGCTAAATTTAAGTCAAAGCTACATAAGCAAGATTTAAAGAAATGGAAACTACTAAGAACAAATAAAATTTTCCTCCATTAAACATAATTCTTAATAATCAGTTTAACGTTTTTCTTTCTACCATAGTAAGAACTATATGTTCCTTACAATTGCAAAGGAATTTTGTTGAAATACATTACACTAGTAGCAATCGTGATATCCTAAGTCATTAAGGCTTTGAATAAAATAAAATTTATATCTCAGATGTCTACAGGAAATAATAGTAAAACAAGCTTGGAATCCCCTGGAGACTCTTTCCTCACCCTCCTTTCCACATGTTATTATGTACTCTAATGATTTTGTGGATTTCAATTCTTTGGCTAAGAATAACATGTGAAATGAATGAACAAGGAAATTTGAAACATAAGCTAAACCAGATCACAGTGCCTCAAGTCAGCAAGAAGTTTAACAACTCAGTTCTCATTTTCTTATAACAAAGAAGGATATAATCTAGTCTTTTCATTATGCAAATTGTTACAGGCCTAGAAACAACAACAACAAATTGTAGAATAGGATTATCTACTTAGTCAGATATAATTCCCTATAACCAGAACAATAATGGTGGATCATCCACATGGAACCAACTCTGTTATACAGAATGCTTATTTTGCTGTAAAGGGAATTTGTATGTGACGCGTCACTTTTAAACAGCGAAAAAAGTTCGGAGTCTTTATTAGCTGCAATAGGGACTTTGAAATAGCTACATGAATAGTGACCAAACCACAGGAAAGACTTCTCTATTATCTTTTCTGACCAAATAATCCCACGCTCAAAAACCTAAAATCCCAACAGGAAATAAAATGGCACACTAAAGAGAGAATACAATATTAGTTTCTGAAATTTTATTATTTTTAATACATACATTTCACAAACAGAAACCTTCTAACACCACACAATTCCAAATGTTTCAACTTTATCAACATTCTTTAACTATTTACACTGTCTTCTCTCAACAAAAGTGCAATCCAAGACGTCTTGACAAGAAATCTTTACTGACAAGAATGTATTTTTGAGCTGGTGTTAATGATGCCCATCCATTATGTTTTCTTTCAATGATCTGGAATAATAATGAAGTCAACAGGACACAGAGATGAGTTGGGTTAGGCAGCATCCTTTTACAGGAACCAAAACACTGAACAAGAGCACTTTCTCTTCACCTCCTCCCCAACCTCTGACTGCAATGACCCAAAACAGCTGCTACCGTGAGACTAAAGAGAAGAGCAACCTGGAGCAGCTGACCCGAACACGGAGTAGAGACTGCATGTTAAGCACTGATCTTACAGGACAAAACGAAAGATTTCAGCAAGTTAGTCTGAGTGATCTAACAAGTTACATTAAAAGTTTATCTGTTAGTTTTAGGATTTAAAACCTAGGAATATCCTGTTTGGAGAAAGCTCTTTCTTAATTACAATGGGATAATTCAGCCCACTCCTTAACTTCATGGCCATAGGTGTATCAATTGCTTCAAATGCAACCAGAAAACAGAAGAGAGTGAAGAACTGAGCTAGCCTGAACAGAAGATGACAACACGCTCAGAAATAGTCATCCCACTAAACTAAAGCAGGTAACTTTAT
Source organism: Aepyceros melampus (assembly GCA_006408695.1). Classification (NCBI taxonomy): domain Eukaryota; kingdom Metazoa; phylum Chordata; class Mammalia; order Artiodactyla; family Bovidae; genus Aepyceros; species Aepyceros melampus. The sequence goes on along the minus strand of SJXQ01012459.1, from coordinate 40,936 downwards.
TTGTTCAAGGTTTAACTCTTAAAAATAATGATAAAACAAGTTAAAGTAGATAAAAATTACCTATAAGTGGGTTCGTGTCTTTGAACACTATTAGAAAAACAGAAAATGGACCTCTTGGATGACTAATATCCTTTAACATCTGAACCTCAACCAAAATAATCATCTTTTGTGGTACATTCCAATTCCTATCAAGGTACTCAGAGCAAAGTACTTCTAGAAAGTATGATGAAAATATTAAGGTCAGCAGATTCCAAAATAAAATTTATTCTTCACATGGTTGCATACTCAATTATATTTTATTCTCAAATCTGCCAAATTTTCCATTTTAGACAAGAATGCAATGCTGTAAAGGCATTATCAATGTAGCACCCACAGAATCCTAACAGAACCATCAAAATAAAGGCCACAAGCAAATTTTACTCAACTACAGTGGAACCTCCTCATACGTATTTCTCCGAGAGTGGACAACAACGTAAGGGGAAAATACTGAATGCATCCACACTTGCAATAGTTTTAGGCTGAGGGGCATGTAGGTGATCTACATGTAAGCCTTTAAGCTTCAGAACAACAATACAAGCAGGTTTCTCTTTAGAAATTTAGGTGGGTTAAAGAACACCATTACAAATATTTTACTACTCATTTGAAATTCAGAAATAAAATCCAATGGTACGCTGAAGACAAGAGAAACTCAATTTTTTTATACCTGGCACATGACAGAGAATCAATAGGGAAACAGCTGATTCAGTTACAGTTTTGTGTATCAAAGACAGATTTGCAAGGGCTATGTCCTATAGACCTCTTTTCCTTGCATCAAAACTGTCAGGCTAATAAAAACTTGCTGCGTCTTATGCGCATTGAACATTTCCCCCCACTGTGAAATATTCTTCAGATCATCAAATATCAAAATAGATGCAAACTAGATGTGGTCAGCCAAATTATCATCATCCAAACCGAAAGATGAAGAGTATTAGTCAAACTCTCACAGTCAGCTGTGTTCTTTCAAACAAAATATCAAATATTCCATGTAGCAGAACTGAAATTCACTTGCAATGATGCCTAAACACTTCCGAGAGGAAAAACAACTGTTTTTTCTTGGGGTGAGAGGGGGAAATTATATAGACTAAATAATAAAAAATATCCACATAACCCCAAATTTAGTTACCCCTAAAAGAATATTCTCAGCATCCTTATAACACATATGTATATTATAGCAGAAATTACCAAATTCATTTTTTGAGAAATCATACTCCAATCCAGTTTTATAAAGATAAAGGGGTGTCAGTCTATTTAAATGAGGAAACTCTAATAAACAGAGGCTGTGTTTTAGAAAGCTCAATGCTCTGACTGACAAAGCTCTATAAATCACCATCTTTTTCAACAGTGGTGAGGTATCATGGAGATCTTTAGAACAATCTATCACCAAACATATTGTTATACATTATAATTGGTGATCTTCCAAAATGAAACACTTTAAAAAGAAATACTAAAATTATTCTTTTCCTCAAAGCTTCACAAATAATTTTTTTCCATTCCTTCTGAAGGTCAAATCTTTGATTTTGGAAACTCAGCACTAACAGAGTAAAATGCAGCCATAAGCAGTTTGGGGGGAAGGTAAGTGTGGCAATGACTGCTTGTGAAACTTACCAGTTAGGGTCTGTGGCTGTGAGATTTACCTGTGAGAAGAATCTGACATCAAATGACACTTCGACAGTGTAAACCTATATAAATCAGTGCCCCCCAAATCATGTTATTCACAGAATTCTCCTTACAAGCTTGTTTGACCAACCTCAAAGATACAATTCAAATGACAGGGTTCTGCCCTTTTGCCCTCTGAGTCGTGTGCATCATTTCCAAATTCTTTTAGCATATTCTCTTTGTTACGGGTCAGTTTTACCTAAAAATATGTGCGACACCCATTGTTTTCACAAGTCTTATAATTTGGATATTATTTTCAGTATGAAAACTGGCTGCTAGAATACAACACAGATAGAATCAGGGCTCAAGTCCACTTCCCAGTGATCTGCCAGTGAGGGGAAGCGGCAGGTCAGTGTGTGCTGCAGAATGCCAAACCAAAGCGGACAAACACACCATCAGCTCTCCAGGCACAGGTTACATTCACTTGTCACATATTTTGCCCAAGGCCCAGAGAAGACTTAAAAGTGGATCTTTAGACAGTTAACATCTTAGTAAGAGTTTCTTCTCAACTCCTTCCATGCTCTCAGTTTATGACCACGTAATCCCTTTCAGAAATTCACCCCATCCTCCCCACCACCCTAAAAGCTGCCTGAGAGACTCTTAGTGATAGCGAACCATTCCCCCAAGCTCACAGGAGTACCTGGCTGGGTGCTGGTCATGACCACAGACTAACACGTGGGAGTCAAGAGAGGGCAAGGGGCAGGACCCCTTTAAGTGGCACACGTACACAAAGGAACTCTCCTTTCAATTAGAAAAGAAATGAATGTCACAGAAGGCTTCCCTAGAAAAGATATGTAACAAAGTAATATCAATAAAATAGCTATTACTAAAGCAAAGCTTTCATCAATAAGCTTCAAGAACTTTGAAGGAGGAAAATGGCTTCACGAAATGGTAGTCCAGGTTGCCACAGTGTGGACACTGCTGGACGTTGCTGTACTCGGAGAAGTACTGCATGCCAATCCGCACGTCGATCACCGGCTTCCCGCAGTGCTTACAGTTCAGGCGGGCCTGCGGGGGGAACACAAGAGGCCGTGAGCCACACTAGCCCTCTGCCCCGCAGCGTTGCCAACCAACACTCAAGACTGCTTACCTGGGAAACTGATCAAGAGTTTAATAAAGCATCCCTTTATTACCCCAAACAGAGTGGGCAGAGCATCAGATAAGATGAGATATTATACATGCAAATATTTACCCAGCAGATTAACAATTCTTCATTTCTCTCCTGATGTGCAGCACTGCTTGTAATTACTCTACAGATGGGAAGAAAATTCTCAACCTGTACTGCCTAAACTTCTCCAGTACAACTCCCTAACAATCGAAAATCTCTTCCCTGTGGGTTTTTATAAGTGGCTGAAACCAACCTCTCTCATCCAAACCTGCATGAAATCTCTTTGAAGATTGTTTTTGAGTTTATTTATTAAGTGTATATACATTTTTCATTCTACTCTTAATTAGACTTCTGCTTTCTTTGAGGTAAAAATAAAATTTCCCTCAAATACTCTAGTAAAATTGAAGATCTGGAAATAAGGGCCATGTTTACGCCGAGGCTTCTGAAACCTGCAAGAACACTGTACCTTCATTCATGCCCTGGCCTCCCTCTAGTAGCACCAGACCTAAGCTTTCAGCAACAGGTCCAAGGACTTCAGTGAATAATAGGAAATTATAAAGTACAACGGGCTCTCAATTTAGATGCATTCTAAAACCACTTCATCCTCAAAACGCTCCCATAGGTAGGTAGTAGTATATCAATTTTAGATGATCATACTGAAGCACATGGTGATAAAGCAGAAAGGCTGAGATCTGAACCCCAGTAGCTTACCCAGAGCCTACCCTCGGTCATTAACAGTCTACCTGAGATAAACTCCCTTTTAACTGACTAATATCTCTGAAAAACGGTATTAAAAGTGAGATTCTAGGCACACCTCTCTCTTTAACCTGTTGCTCATTTCTAATAATGAATTCTTGCTTATTTCGGCCTCAGAGTCTTCCTGAAGACACTCCTTGATGCCTTTGTAGCATCTAACATTTGTACCTTTCTCAGTGAATATAGTTAATTGATTTTTTTAAATCAAAATATTGACTTTTTTTTAAAGTCCACTCCAGTAAGGGGCAAGAAAAAAAAAAGTGTCTTGGATTAAATTGTTTTAAGGAAGAAATATATGGTGAGTAACAACAGGCTGGGTGTGCATGATACCACTCTGCTTTTCTCCCTGAAGATAAGAGAGCAATCCCAGGGCCTGTCAGTGGTGAAGCAGACAGAGCACCAGGCTGGGAGTGACAGAGGTTTGTGGTCATGCTGTGATAGATGTGGGTAGACCTGGGGGAAAAGTTCTAACTGTTCAGGCCTCCACAGCATGTGAAAAATAAAGAGACCTTTCCAGTGCTAGCACTCTTACAAGTTATAGGCCCACACATTCTTTCACTTCCCTATTTCTTTAAAAGGTAACTCTCTGGTGTGTGTGGAAGAGAACTCTTCCTTTTGTTTCTCTCATCTCAAGAGCAGGCATCAAGGTATACTGGGTATTATAAAATGCTACAGTGAATAACTCTTAGTAAAAGACAATGATATCTCATTTCCAAGACTAAGTTTTAAAATGGAAATGTGGTCTGTATATGAGAATAGCATAAAAGGAATCAATTATATCTAGAATCAAATGACAGGCTATGGATGACCATTCAGGGCTCTCACGACTACATTTCTCTTCTAAGATCAGTAGTACAGACACAGAAAGGCTGAAATACCAACCCCGCCAACCTCTTCATTCAACCAACACAGCTTATCTTCTGCATAAATTGCTAATGGTAAGGATGTTCTCTTTAAAAAAATCAAATCATAATGCTAAAGATATAAAACTATTAATAAACTACTGAATGTCTATCAGGTGTTTATATTAAAGGCTTAGCCACTTAAGAGGAAAGGAAAATAATCTTTCCAGCCTGTAAATATAAAGGAATTATATAAAAAGCCTTTTCTTTTCCAAAGCACTTGGAAACAAATCAAGATATTTCCAAGGATTTTGTTTTGTCTTCTGTTTCTATGGACTTATTTAATGCATTTTCACATGTCAATACTTCCCTCTTTTCCTCATGACAGCTAAATTTCAGATGCTTTCTTAGCATCAGAATATGCCTCCCTTTAGCAGAGCTTTAAGGATTACAAATCTTTCGAGTCAGCCTCAGACACATTCCATGGTAGGCAGATCCTGTAAAATTGCACTGTCCCACACAAAGGAAACAAAAAGAAAATCCTGTCTACGAGAGGAAGTAAGACTTTCTTCTTTCCTTTTAAATGACAACTTTTTCTTACATCTAAAGCTTTAAAAATTCTAAATAAGCAAGAAGAAAACTAAAGGAACCACTGAGCATCCCATCCCACCATCCAGAGACAAGCTCTGGTAATAGGCTAGCAGAGTCCTATTCATGTTCACTTTTTACAAATGAAAAGTGTGCTATTCTGCCATTTAAGACATGCTTTTTTTTACTTAAAAGACTGAAACTATTTCCCACAGAATTATACATTATCCTGCAAGATCCCGTTTAATGACTGCCTAGTATTCCAGGAGCAGCGGCACCATGCTGTACATAGTTAATCAAGCGTCACCGCTGGACTCCTGGGAGGCCCTTGGCTGCTCCTTCCTGTGGCACGCTCTCCACGCCCTCCCACCTCCTCCAGCGTCACCCCAGGGCCGCCCCTGACTCTTCCATATTTACTTGGGGACAGAAGCCTGAGGCCCCCCCACTGCTTGCTCTGCGGGGTCAACACCAACCTGACAGCACGGAGAGGCGGCCAGGATGTCGTAGGTGTACATGGTGCCCAGCTGGTGCCAGCTGCCGTCCCACCGCGACTTACACTTGATGCAGATGATCTTGTGAACACCTTCCAGGCAGTCCACGCACACGGCATACAGGTGCATGAGCCTCCCTGTGCACAGAAGACACGGGGCTGAGAGCGGCTGGCAACGAAGCCACCTTTGGTCACCAAAGGGGATTAAAACAATCGCTTATTTATCAGTTATGAGCCAACACTTTTTCATCTGAACAAATATAAAAAGCAAAATAGATGATACATATCATATATCCCCAAGTTGTCCTTTTAGAATAATGATGGATTACCAACTACTGTCAATGAAATACGTACTTTAAGTTCAAGTTTATTAAACACTGGCTTCAATTTACTTTTCTGAAAAATGCCGCCGGGTTTATAATACGTACACCCAAACTCACGTGTAATAACCTGGGATTATGCAGGGCTTTCTGCTCAGAGGTCTAGTGTGGAATATGGAGGCTGAACCAGCAATGCTGGTCTGTGCTCAGGGGCTCTCATCATCCCCTCATAAAAAGCCCAGAGTCTGTCTTGGTATTGATAGCCCAGAATTATGCCACAACCAAAATTACTATGTTAACTGTTCTTGCCTCCAAAATTGCTCAGCCATCACCACATCCAATTTAGGAACCAGAATTATATCTTACTTGTGTTTTTTTTCCAAAAGGAGTTTGATGTCTTGTTATTTACTAGGCTCTTGAAAGTCACAAGCTCACCCCTCTACTATTCATCGATATCTAATGCTTATAAAGGAAAGACATCACCCTAGTTTATACGGAAGGGTTTAGGTTCAAATCAGGAAGAGTTAGAATGTCCAGCATCAGGCAACAGGTAGCAGCAACAACGTGCTCTCTCCGTGGGGATCAGGGTTCCACTGTGCTAAAAACTACCATCAGCAGGACACATACTCCTACGTGGCTTCTTATTCAGAATGTGCTGCCCACTGCCATCTTTTCAGTGGTTAAGGGTCAACCTGCTCCTTACCCACTGGAAACGGATATACAGTACTTATAAGGAAAACTTTCATTTCATTCGCTTCAAGACTCCCTCCACCTCTGTGAGAACCATGCCCTCCTTGAAGGTGCAAGGCCTAGCACAGTATCTGGAACATGGAACGTACTCCACAATCACCTGTTGCATGAACGGATGGAATATGTTAACAGCCAAAGACATTTTAAGCTTGGGGGCCTCTGCCAAAAATGGGATGGGTGACAACTGCCCACCTCTGCTCCGTAGCGTTCTGAAAATAAAACGATCTCACATGCCATCCCCACTCAGAGTGGCCCAGGGCATTTCAGGATGTCAGTTCAGTATCCAGCTGCCACTGTAAAAGGCTTCATTTCCAATCTCCCTCCTAGACTTACTCACTGCAGTTCTCCAATGCTCAAAGACTCCCAGGTGGCTGGTTGGGGCAGGGACAGATGGAGAATCACATGTTGGTAGCAAAAACCACTACAATGAAGTTGACAGTGAACCTCCCTGAGCGCTTACCCAGGACCTGGCACTGTGCTTGGAGGCTATGTGACTCACTTTACTTAACCCTCACAACAACCCTATAACATAGGCATTATTGTTATTCCCACTTCAGATAGGAGGAAGTAAAACTTACTAGAGCTGAAGTAGCTTGCTCATGTTCAAAAAGAAAGTAGCAAAGTCCAGACTTAAATTTCTGTCTGACTCTTAACTTCTACTCTACATCATGGGAATTCCTGGCCTGGACCGAGTCTCTGGATTTGTTTCAATTACTGTTTACACGTTGTCCTAAGTACTGAGAATTTAAAATTTCTAAATCTATTCTAGGATTGTGAATTCAAACAAACAGTAGATTTCTGTGGTTCTAAGTGGTAAAGAAGCACCATAAGAAATTCTTAATTCTATCTCTCTCAGTAAATTATTAAACCTTAATAAATGATCACAACCAAGCAAAAGCATCTTCGTCTGGAAAAGTCAGGGAAGAAGAGCTGGAAGCTGGGGAAGACAGTGAGGGGGACAGGGCCCCGGGGCAAGGGCGTGACAATCCACAGAGTCCACCACTGTAAATAATACAATATTTCAGGAGTGTATCACCAACTGCAGCCTGGAATCTTATGGCCTGGAATGGGCCTTTCTACATTTTCTACTGCAAATGCTTTCAGGAATACATGGTTGAAACTCTGGAATGGAAGAAATGATTGACACTGGCTTTTTATAAAAAAAATTGCAAGGACTTCTTTTAGACGTGGCAATAAAAACACAGACACATGCCAAGGCCCCACTTGTGGCACTGACTTGTCGGGTGCTGATAAAACACCCAGATCCTCAGATTTTCATTATCAACAATCAAACTGCTCAAGACCTTTGTAGTACACACCTAATGCATTCATTATCTGTGGGTGTAGATGTACTTCAGGTGTGTACACACACAGAATTTTCAGGCTATCTAATTTTTACCCTTCTCATCCACTCTCTGATGGTATCCAAGATTAGTCCTGGGCTCGGTCATATACTCCTGCTTTTCCTTCTCTTTTCTCCCCTTCAAGAACTCTTCCACTCTTTTAGCCAGTAACATTATAAATAAGCTTCAGTGTTCATCTTAGATGTTTATTTCTCATAGCACTTGTGAGAGACATCTCCACACAAAAGTCCCAGCATCTCTTCAAACTCAATACACACAAATGCCTCATCTTCTTTCGTCTAAGGCCTGGTCCCTTCTCTAACTTTCTCCACTCCTATTCATGATAATACCATTTGCTTTGTCTAGACTAAGAGTGAGCCAACAAGGACACATCTTTATCCTCCGCAGTCAAGCTGTCTCCAAAGCTGTAATCTTCCCTTTAACATAATCTCTCACAGCTATTCTCACCTTTCAATCTGCACTGCCACCACTCAGCTGGTCCCTTTTCTCCTTGCATCTAGAATGGAGATTTAAGCTACAACTGCATAGCTTCCACTCCTTGCAAACAATTTTTCTCCCAAGAAACAATTGGCTTAAAAAAAAAATTGCTAAATTCTTCAATTCATCAACATGCAAAGCTCTTTGTTATGGCTTGAAAGGACATCTGTAATCTGTTCTCCACGTACTTTACTCATTTTCCACTCGAGAACCTCTGCTCCAGCCCAATGGTTCTCTCAGTTCTCTGTCTCCCGATCTTTTTATGAACCACCATTCCTTTGCTCACATTACTCCTTATCAGCAAACACCTGACGTAGTAGTTAGACCCTGAGTTTATCAAAGTCCACCGCACCTCCTGATATCTGTCTTCACACTGCCTCCTTTGACTATCCAGGTCAAAGTGCCCTTTTCCTCCTTGGAAATTATAAGATGATGCTTTATGTACATAATAGCCAGGTGATACCAGTTCCTCAGGTGAGACTAGGGCCTTAGGCCTGGTAAAGTTAATTACATTTTTATAAATGCATCCTACATCCTAAGATTATAGACTGATGAGTAGCAAGAACTGATAATATCCAGTACAAGTATGCAATGCGTAAGTTGGTTGGTTGGTGAACTAATTAAATGAAAGGAATTTGTCCATCATGAATAGAAAAAGGACAACTCTCCTCTCTTGTACCCTGTACCCTTGTACCCTTATTAATTTTCATAAAGAATACTTCCAGTCATGAAATGATGAAGATGTGTCCATCTTCTTTCCTCTATAATTATCCCCACACAGTAGAAAGATCATGTAACAAAATACAAATTCCATCTTCCATGAAACAATGACATACTTGTAACTGTGAACCAAAATATGAGGTCAGAAATAAAATGGAGAAATAGTAAATGGTGCAGCTCTGAAAATGGACAAAAAGCACAGGGGAGGTTGAGATGAAGTGTTAAAAGAGAAAGAGTAATTTATTACTAAATAACCACACATTCTATACAACTTTCATCAAGAAGCAGAGTCTATTGAATGATCCCCTAAATTTGGGATAGCCTGACAACTTATTTTGAAGAACAGAATGTGACTGAAGTGAGTTACTCAGTCCTAAGCTTAAGTCTCAAGAGAGAAGGTCCATGCAGCTCCATTCTCGCCATCTTTACTGCCATCCTGAAAACAGCATGTGAAAAAGCCCCGGCTAGTCTACTGGCACATGAAAGGATGTATAAACAAGGATAAGCCATTCTAGCCAAGGCTCCCAAGGCCAACCAGTCTGCCAACTGTGAGACGTGTTAGATGCCATCCTAAACAACCAACTCATAGAACTGTGAGAAATTTTGAATCATCACTGTTTCACACCACTAAGTTTCAGAGTGGTCTGCCCAATAACAAAGGCTAAAAGACAGAGAGGAGTAGGTGAAATTCCAGAAAACAAGTAAGACCAAATTCAGCTTACTTTCCCTGCTGAGAAAAATAAAATAGAAATAGCATCCATGAAATAAGAACAGGATGCTATTAAAAAGAACTTTAGGAAATTACAAATACAACACAGAACAGAAAACCTTAAACTCAGTAAAAATATTGGAATATAAAATCACAGAAATCTTCCAGAGAAAAGAATGATAAAGAGATGAACACACGACCAAAAACATACATAATGAAGCATCTCCTCCACCTCAAAAAAAAAAAAAATATATCAGTCTAAGAGGTCCAACATCTGATTAACTGTTTTAGAGTTAAAAAAAAAAGGAAGAAAACAAAAATGGGAGTAAATCATCGAAGAAATAAATCAAAAGAAAATTTTCCCAAACTGAAGACTCTAAGTTTACAAAATCTTAAAGCTAAGAAAGCATCTTGCACAATGAATGGAAAAAGAGACTCACATCATGGTGGAACTTCAGAATACTACAAAGAGAAAATCTAAAAATCTTTAGAGGATAGGAAGAGGGGATAAACGAATAGGAGTAGGAATAATATTAGATTTCTCAGTAGCAACATGGGAAGACAGGAGTCAGTGAAGAAAAGCCTTCAAAATTCCAAAGGGAAAATAATTATAACTTGGAAAACTATACCCAGCCAACTACCAATCAAGTGTGAAGACAGAATCAAGATACTATCAGACTTTCAACATCTCAAAACATCTATTCCCAATCCTCCTTTCTCAGAAAGCTCCTAAAGGATGCTTCTCAACAAACAGGAAATTAACCAAGAATAAAAAAGAAAGTATGAGATCAAGGAAGCAGAAGATAAAAAATAGGAAAGAGATGAAGGAATTTCCTAGGATACTTAAGTAGTAGAGCTAGGTAGTATTTAAGTGCACCAGGATGGACAGGAACAGGAAGGTCAAAGTGTCCACGAAAAAAATTTCTAGAAAAAAATTCATAAAATGTTTGACAGGTATGTGGAAATGTTTTTGAAAGGTGCTTTGTAGAGTTGCTAGAAAGTTAGAACTACCAACCAAAGCTTCAATAAAGGTTAAGCAATTATTAACTCTGATAAAAACAAAAGGTGTCCTGGAACATATGCCTCTCTATACAGGAAATATATCTATACTTGCTGGCTCAGGATTAAATATTTACATACTCATAACAGCAAAATCATTAAGGATTCAACTAAGAATTGTGATGTATTCAACTAAGAATTCTGATGCATTATCCTGGAGAAAGGGGAAGATACAAGAAAGCATAAATCATTATCCACCTTAAAAAGTAAATCAATACTTCTCTGGTGGGTAGAGGTAAAGAATCCCAGGAGACACAGGTTTGATCCCTGGTCCAGGAAGACCCCACATTACTGCAGAGCAACTAAGCCTGTGAGCCCAACTTTTGAGCATGTGCTCTAGAGTTGGGAGCTGAAACTACTGAGCCCAAATGTCGAAACTACTGAAGCCCTCGAGCCCTGGAGCCCGGCTCCACATTAAGAGAAGCCACCATAAGAAGCCCGCCCACGGCAACTACAGACTAGGCCCCGCTCACAGCACCTAGAGAAAAGCCTGCGCGGCAACGAAGACCCAACACAGCCAAAAAAAAAAATTTTTTAAGGTAAATCAATAACACCTAAAATTGGAGAATGAAGTTCACAGTTTTAAAATTATGATGGTAATAATCTGAAGTTAGTTAAGATTTGAGAGTGTCTCTGAGAAGTGAGACAGCAGAGAATGGTAGGAAGAAGTTAAGTGGGGACATATCCTCCTTACTATAGGCTTTCTCAGCACAGTTTTAAAGTTATAAACAGCTTATATGTCATATATCCCATATTTATACAAATTCAATAGTTTTACATGAATTGACAGAGTTCTCTGTCAACTGACCAGCCCTGTCATTCCTTTTTCGGCTGAAATGTTCCAGTCTCTGTATGTTATCCACAGCACTGATAAGCTCCCCATCTCTTACTCTCGCATGTGTGTGCTTAGTCGCTCAGTCGTCTCCGACTTTTTGTGACCACCATGTACTGCAACCTGCCAGGCTCCTCTGTCCACAGGGATTCTCCAGGCAAGAATGCTGGAGTGGGTTGCCATGGCCTCCTGCAAGTGATCATCCCAACCCAGGGATCAAACCCAGGTCTTCAGCACTGCAGGCAGATTCTTTACCTTCTGAGCCACCAAGGAAGCCCAAGAATACTGGAGTGGGTAGCCTATCCCTCCTCCAGGGGATCCTCCCAACCCCAGGAATCAAATCTGGGCTCCTGCATTGCAGGCAGATTCTTTACCAGCTGAGCTACCAGGGAAGCCCCCCCTCACTACCAGAATAATATCTGACTTTTCCTTTTGCTGTGATCAAGAAAGTCTCGCCTTTCACAAATTTTAAGATTAATTCAACTAACCTAAAAACTCACTGTCTCTGACCCTCCTTTTCCTTCACTGTGTTATGTTTACAAGGATCAAAGAGAATATACTATAGCTTGCTGAGTATATTAACACAGATTTCAAAGGCAGCTATTTTATAACAAGTAAAACATTTTTATGCAATTCCTTCTCTAACTTTCTTCCCAATTACTAAACGCTACACATCCGAATCCTCTCTTCAAATTAGAGCAAGACAAAAACATAAAATTACCCACCAGGACCACTGCTTGGTATAGTGTGACATCAGAGTGAAGGATACCACCTCCACCACCTCACAGCGCAGAGCTGAAATATTCAAATGTTAGCTAGCTCCTGACTAGAACAAAAACACACCAGCAGTTAAAATGAAGCCCGAACACAGCCATCCCTTCTCGTTGGCTTTTCACTTCTCACACACAGAAAACCGGCAAGGTGAGTGAACACCTGTACCTTGAAGGTGACAGGGAACATCGTATTCGATCTCATCGTGTCTCGAGGGGCTTAAGAACAGAGTTCCGTCCACCAGCGGGAACTGCTCGAACACCGGGAGCGCCCGGTGGCACAGGGCGCAGTTCACCACGTTCCTGTGGCTGGCGCTCAGGGCCGCCAGGATGAACTTGCGCAGGTCCTCGCCTTGGCCCATCTGGGCATCGTCCTCCATCCGCACGTGGAAAGTGTTCAGCTTGTGCCGGGGGATGTGAGTCAGGAGCTCGGACAGGTCCAGGCGCCGGAGGAACTGCACGGGCGCGTCGAAGTGGCCCCCCCTGTGCGCCGACAGCCCCGCGGGGCCGTAGTCACAGTGCGCGCTGCGGAACACGTGGCCCCCGGGCAGGGCCTTCTTGGGAGGCTCCAGGTGGATGGCGCTCTTGAGGAACTCCCC
>SJXQ01012459.1:8272-27515 GCA_006408695.1 Aepyceros melampus | reverse complement strand
TGCGCGCTCTGCCGGTCCGCGGAGTGCCGGCGGGGCAGCTCGTGGCTCGGGCCTCTCTGGGGCTTGGCGGGCGGCCGGCCCTTCTTGGCCTCCTCCGCCGCCTCGCCGGGGGGCCGCCCGGGGTGCTTCTCCGACGCACACTTCTTCTTCTTCTCGTCCTGCATCCCTTCACCTGGTACCAGTCCGTGTCCTTCTTCAGGTGGCCCTGGCCGCAGCGGCAGGAGCAGAAGCGGAAGGCCAGGTCGTAGCCCTTCTTGGTCCACATGTTCTGGCGGCACTGCTTCTCGTTCCAGCTCCGGGCGCGGCCGATGCAGTTGAACTGGACCAGGATGCTGCTCTCCCACTCGTAGAAGCACTGCAGGTGCATCCAGCTACTGTGCGGGCAGTGCTCGTTGTTGCACACCACCTTCTGGTAGTCGTCTTTCTCCAGGTCCACCGGCCTCCCGAAGCTGCAGATCAGGGGCGTTGCACAAGGGGCTTCTGGGGAGAAGCACAGAGAGAGAGATTCAGCTGGCGCGCTGTGCGATTCCAGCCGACGCCAAGAGTGAGATCAAAGCCCACTCGCCATCCCGCCTGAGCCCATTCCCGCCAAAGGTGCAGCACGTTCCTGGTGTGCGGATTCCCACTACTGGAATAACACCAGACCGGGTGAGAAACCGTTCACCGCTTTCTTATGGTGGGATGTTGTGCCAAGGGAATTTACTCTGTGATATTTGTTATCAGCTGAAAAAACCATTAAGCTTCAAAAAGCCCAAATTCTTCACAGTGCAATTAGCTGTACATCAGTACTTGCAACGGTGTAGTATGAGGTCTTCCTGAGACATGAGTGTAATGACAGGCAGTTGCAGAGTTTTTTTTTTTAATGAATCACTCCACTGAACTATAAAATATGATGCAGCTAGGGAAACAACAAGAGGGCTTCCTCAACCGTAAAGAATCTGTCAGCCAAGCAGGAGATGTGAGTTCCACCCCTGGGTCGGGAAGATCCCCTGGAGGAGGACATGGCAACCCACTGCAGTATTCTTGCCTGGAGAATCTCATGGACAAGGGAGCCTGGTGGGCCACAGTTCATGAACAACTGAACCAACAAGTTCAGATGGTAGCTCCAAAAGGGCTCTCAAACCCTTTATCCTACGGTTGGGTAATCCTGAATACCATGGAGAAAAGAAAACAGACTTGCCTCATCCCAGCACTCTAGAATGGTCTGATACCTAATGGCAGGATGTTTGATTAAACTAATTGTAAGTCTACAGAGAATTACACTGCCAGTTCATGAAGAAAAAAAAAACAAAAAACAATTCTCAAGCTATGAGGACAGCAGGCAGGAACATCAAGGTATCTCTACCCACAGGGTGTAAAAAAGGCCAAGCAGGTTCCCAGAGGGAGGTAAAACTTGGTAACACAGAGTAGACCCCATTTCTTAAGAAGTAAATAAGATTTATGAACATTTGGAAGCTATGCGATTTCCCTAAACCTTCCAAGCATCCCCGCTGCCCACCGGTGACAAGTACGACACGCCACCAAACGAAGCGATGCCAATGATGGGGCCCACAAAGCCACGGCCCTCTATGGTACAATCATCCCCTTCAGTGTGGGACTCCAGGAACTCGCCAAAATGGCCCAGACTGACTTATCCACCTCCGTAATTACCATGGCTTCCCCATCTACCTCCTGGGAGTCACAACACTCCATCTTCACTTGGTCAAACCCCAAGTGCCCAGTGTAGCAATTCGCAGCATGAACTCTGCAGCCTGACTGCCTGGGTGAGAACTCCAGCAGTACCACCGATGAGCTGAGTGCTCGCAGACAGGCTACTACTTCTCTTTGTGTCAGCTTCCTCTGTATAAAATGCAGGTGTCAACTGAATGGACCTTATATGGTTCTTAAAAGGATGAAACATATGGACACACAGGTGGTGCTGAGAGCAGAGCCTGGCACGCAGTAAACCACCTCCGCTTCCTCCCATTCTTCAAGGCCCACCTCTAGATACCAGGACTCCCCTTTTTCCTTGCATCCTGATCTCTGCACTCCCAGGAAGGCTCTGATCTGAACCTTATCTGAGTCCACACTGTGGTCTCATCAGGTGATGACTTAGGTGAGGATGCCTATTACACTTATCTGATTTCCTGGCACCACTGGGCTCAGGTCTTGCACACATCCAGTGCTGCATAAAGGCTCACTAAAAAGACACTGGCACGTGAAACCCACACTGATAAGCAGAGCAGAAGAAGAGAGAAGGCTGTGATCCTAGCATAAAGACTAGGGTAGGGAAGCACACTGAAAAGAGTTGTGTGTGTACTGGGTAAATTAGCTGTAGTCACCTAGGCTCCAGGTGACATTTTAAAACACAGAGTTTTAAAATGTTAATTAGTCAATTAAACAAAGTTCAGTGGCTTTTATCGTCAATCCTGCAGAGGAACAGCTTTGAAGGGAGCGATTCTGAAATGTACCAGCAAAAACCTAAATGATATTAACCCAGGACTAAGGAAATCAAATTTAAGAATGACCCAGGAGTACCTCTGCATTCACAATATCCAAAACTTTAAATTTTAAATGTTGAGATTGACTTGATGTTTCTCTTTTCATACTGTTCATGGAGGACAAAAATGGTCTGGACCTAACAGAAGCAGAAGATATTAAGAAGAGGTGGCAAGAATACATGGAAGAACTGTACAAAAAAGATCTTCATGACCCAGATAATCATGAGGATTTGAAGACTAATCTAGAGCCAGACATCTTGGAATGTGAAGTCAAGTGGGCCTTAGGAAGCATCACTATGAACAAAGCTAGTGGAGGTGATGGAACTCCAGTTGAGCTATTTCAAATCCTGAAAGATGATGCTGTGAAAGTGCTGCACTCAATTTGCCAGCAAACTTGGAAAACTCAGCAGTGGCCACAGGACTGGAAAAGGTCAGTTTTCATTCCAATCCCAAAGAAAGGCAATGCCAAAGAATGCTCAAACTACCGCACAATTGCACTCATCTCACATGCTAGAAAAGTAATGCTCAAGATTCTCCAAGCCAGACTTCAGCAATACGTGAACCGTAAACTCCCTGATGTTCAAGCTGGTTTTAGAAAAGGCAGAGGAACCAGAGATCAAATTGCCAACATCCGCTGGATCATGGAAAAAGCAAGAGAGCTCCAGAAAAACATCTATTTCTGCTTTGTTGACTATGCCAAAGGCTTTGACTGTGTGGATCACAATAAACTGTGGAAAATTCTTCAAGAGATGTGGTCAGTTTTCATTCCAATCCCAAAGAAAGGCAATGCCAAAGAATGCTCAAATTACCACACAATTGCACTCATCTCATACGCTAGTAAAGTAATGCTCAAAGTGAGATACTAAGTCTGAATTTTACTCCTAAATGAAGAAAACTTACTGCGTTTTGTATGCCCTATTTTAAAACATTTCAGAGTGTTTAAAACTTTCCCAAATTCTTTCAGAATGTAGAATCTGATTTAAATGTGCAAAATTGCCAAATAAGGTGTCAAGTTGGGTTCCTGAGACATGATTTGAATCCAACCAGCAACTGAACCTGAGACATGGAGCTGAGTCCAGATATGGATGGCCCTGGGAACACTGATTGCTATTAGATGTTATCTCAGGAAACACTGATAGTGGAATAGGGAACTGACACAGAGTGGGAAATCAGGCAATAAAGTTTACATCATCAAATAAGTTACCGTGTGGGTAACTGTTTCTTCAGTGTAGCTGGGGAACTCTTGGAAACAGTGTAGAATACATATTAGAATTATACCAACATAGCAGCAAGGGAGATTGTGCATCTGCCTTCCAATCTCTGTGCCAACATCAGTTGGACTTTGCATCCAGAACATTATCCTCCCTCTGGCATTTCTGGCTTGCCAAGAGCATGGGCCAGAATGAAAGCTAACAAGCAGAGAGCAGCAAGTGTTTGCACTAAATAGCCTTCCTAGTGTAGAAGAGTCCCATGAGAGAAAAAGCAGGCTCTCAACAGCCTCAGCTACATAAATCAAGCAGGAATGTGGCCTTCCTTCAAGTGTCCTTCCCAGTTAAATTATCTTTAGAGTCTATTTAGGCTACCAATCTTTTCCAGCCACTATTGAATGAATTGCTTCACCACATTTGGGTGTATGACTTCAATTGGTTAGTAATGTAGTTGGGAAAAGCTGTAGGAATCCAAGATGCATTGCAGCTGTCTGAGGCTTGTTATTAACAAGGACAAATTCATTGAATAGTCTGATCTGGAATATTGTTGTATAAATTTTCATCCTAAGAAGCCAAATCACCGACATATCTAGGCAAACTTATCACATGTGTTTTATCTGTTTTAAAAAATAGTTGTGGGTATTTATTACCATTCTGTTGATAATTCATTTTTTACTCTCTATCATGTTTTTCAGAGCATGATTATGTTACCGTTTTCCATTTCCATTTTCTGGAAGTGACATGTTTTACACAGGAAACATGACTGCAGAAAAACTCATTAGACCAAATATGCATGACTTTCTCCTAAATAGCATGCTTTTTCTATCAGCCTTAATCAATAATATAATTTGCTTTATCCCAATAACAACTGATCACAGAGATATGAAATTTTATCATTATCAAGCAACTATTACAGGGGAATTTCCAAACCCAACTGAAAATGTTCAGAACAGGAGAGGTATTCAAGTGTGTTTTAGTCATCATTAGCAGAAATTTTATAGAGATTCTCAAACATTTAATGGCGCATGGAGCTAGTTGATTTTAAAGTATCTTCCTATCCCAAGATTCTGGATACGTTACAATTCCCACAGAATTTTCCATTGTGAGGTGGCCTGTATTGGTTATCTATGCTGCATAACAAATTACCCCCAATTTAGGTAATAAGTCTTTAGGCAATAAACATTTATTATTTCACAGATTCTGTGGGTCAGGAATCTGTGTGTGGCTTAACTGGTCTTACATCTTAAGGTTTCTCTGCTACTGCTGCTGCTGCTAAGTCGCTTCAGTCGTGTCCAACTCTGTGTGACCCCAGAGACGGCAGCCCACCAGGCTTCCCCGTCCCTGGGATTCTTCAGGCAAGAACACTGGAGTGGGTTGCCATTTCCTTCTCCAATGCATGAAAGTGAAAAGTGAAAGTGAAGTCGCTCAGTCGTGTCGGACTCCTAGCGACCCCATGGACTGCAGCTTACCAAGCTCCTCCATCCATGGGATTTTCCAGGCAAGAGTACTGGAGTGGGGTGCCATTGACTCACAGGGCTGCAATCCTGTTCTGAGTCAGAGCTCCACTGGGGAGAATTTGCTTGTACTGTGCTGATAGGATTCTGTCCCAGGTTGTTGGACAGAATCCTTCTTGAGTTCTTCTTCACTCAGGCCTCTTTTTAGGGCAGCTGACAATGTGGCATTTGCTTGCTAATGAGCAAGAGAAAGCCAGAATGGATAAGCAAGTTGAAACTTAATCTTTTGTAGCTTAATCTCAGAAGTGATATCCTGTCACTTTTGCCACACCCAGTTAGTTGCAAGCAAGTCACTGAGCCCAGGCCACACTCAAAAGAAGGATTACATCAGTCATGAAACTCCAGAGGGAGTGGTCATCAGCAGCCACGTTAGAGGCTCTTGTAGGACCTGAAATTCCCCTAAGACAAAAAGCATCTCTTCTCCCAGACTGTCCCAAAGCTGCTATTGTCACATACTTTCTAGGAAAGAGTTTTCTGTCTCTTGATCCCCAAATTATGTGAAATGCAGTGTGTTTTTCAGGAGAGTTACTTTCAGGAGCAGACATGAGAAGCTAGGAGGACAGATCATCTTTAGGTTCATTATACCTGTGACAGAGGCCATTTTGCTTTTCTTTAGGGTTGAAAAGCAGAGAAGAATAGTTAGCGTTTCTAGAGGGATAAAAATATGGAAGGCCGCTGTGCAGGAGAAAATGTTGTCCCAGTAACATGGAGCACATTGAGGAGAAGAAAGGATTTCAACTTTCTCAAACGAAAGATGAGTCCTTTGTCTTGGGCAGTCCTGATTTCAAGATTTCCAGGTATGTCAGTCTATGAAATCACAAGGGGATAAAGTCTCCTTCTGATTAAAAGTTTTCTCTTGGTTTCCTTTGATATATATAACATATGACCGACTTCTTAGCTATTTATTTATTTTTAAATTTTTTAAAATATTTATTTTGTATTTTTAAATCTTTTGGCCACACCACATGGCATGTGGGATCTTAGTACCCTAAATAGGGATCAAACCCATGTCCCCTGGATTGGCAGCATAGAAGTCTTAATCATTGGACCACCAAGTAAGTCCTTTCTTAGCTGTTTAAAACTCTATCTATATACACGTTTTTTCAGTCTTTTCTCTATAACACATCCTCCATTTATTCTGTTTCAGATGAACCGACTCAAGGGATTGAGGAACTCTCCTGATCAGGAACCGTATGCCCATTGTGTCCATGTACTTGCCTTTCCAGAGCTACTGTCAGAGTTCAAAGTCTAGCTCAATCTTTCCACAGCACAATAATCTGCTTTCCCAAACAGGCATGGTTTTTGTGGTTTATTCTATTTACTTGAAAATTAATGCTGCGCTGTCTTGAGGCTTTTCATTTATTATTACTTTTTTCTATTTATGTCATATCATTTTTATCGTTTATATCTCATTTCTCCAGATAGGTTTTAAGTTGTTTGGGGGTCAAGAACTTGCCATGGCATTTTTTTTTTTGGTAGTTTTAGAGTTTTGCATATTGATTGTTACTGATGTGAAGTTTATATGTGGGGTCACTCAAACAAACAAGTACCTTACATAGACTTTGGTGTAGCTAAAATGGATCTATATTGTTAAGCACTACCTAAGAGACGGTCACCACTTTTTAAGCTTGACATCTTGCAGATCTGCTGTGTCATCAGCCACTGGCTGTGTGGCGTCTTGGGGCACCCTGACCCACACAGAGCACTGCAGGGATTTGGCCTGTTTCAGTCACTGCTTTCTCCCAGGGCTTAGGAGAGGTTGAGTGGCAAATAATGGGCACTCAGTAAACTCTGTTAAATGAACGAAGAACATATTAATTGTTGCCAATCATAATTAAATTCCTAATCCTTCTGTGGGTTTGATCCTTGGAGGAGGGTATGGCAACCCACTCCAGTATTCTTGCCTGGGAAATCCCATGGACAGAGGAGCCTGACGGGCTACAGTCCATGGGGTCACAGAGTTGGACATGACTCAAGTGACTGAGCATGCATGCATGCAACCTGAGAGTCAAGAACTCGTATACATCTATGAGAATTTCCCGTATTAATTAGGTGGCATCTCTCATCAGTGAGGAAATGAAGTAGTCGCTAAATGATATTGGGAAACGGATTTTTTCATTGGAAACAATAAAACTTGAACCCTACCTCCTACTCACAGAAGTTATTTCCAGATGAGTTAACATCTAAATATATAAACAAAACATAGCAAAAGTGACAGAATATGTTTAAGACTTTGGCGAAGTGCTGAAAATGCTATGCAGAGAAAGTCTGAGGAATTTTAATCATACAATTTTAAAGTTAATTATTAAAATAATTATAAAATATGATGATTAAAACCAAAAGAAAGTCAGAAAATAGGGGAAACAATATATCACACAAATTAAATAGATATTCAGGATATATAAATGATTTTTACAGTTAGACAAGAAACTACTTTCATAAAATACAAAGGAACAGTTAAATAAAACATTTCCAATCTCTCCTCTGAAACAACTATAGATAGTGGTTAAAAAAGGATGAACAGTTCTTTATGCTCTGAAAAGCAAGAACTCTGAGGCATTTCTAAGTAACCCAGATAGAGATGCAAGTATATCAAATTATTCATGTATCAAAAATCCCTATATATTTATATTTCTATAAGATCTTCCTTTGAACTTCATAGGAAACAGGAAATCCATACATAAGGAAATGTAAATGGCCAGTATGTGGAAAATATACTCAACTACACTTGTTTTCTATTTTTTTATAAGTGTCTGAACGTAGTCACAAACATCCACACACTCTTATGTGTCCACATACAAACATCACAAGACAGATGAGAGGGTACATATATGGTGGGAATGCTGGTATTGGTGACTACTCAAAGTGCTCTTGAGAGTCCCTTGGACTACAAGGAGATCAAATCAGTCAATCCTAAAGGAAACCAATCCTGAGTATTCATTGGAAGGACTGCTGCTGAAGCCAGAGCTCCAATACTTTGGCCATCTAATGCGAAGAGCTGACTCATTAGAAAACACCCTGAACCTGGGAAATATTGAAGTCAGGAGGAGAAGGGGATGACAGAAAGCGAGATGGTTGGATGGCATCACTGACCCAATGGACATGAGTTTGAACAAGCTCTGGGAGATGGTGAAGAACTGGAAGCCTGGCATGCTGCAGTCCCTGGGGTCATAAAGAGTCAGAAACGACTGAACTGAACTGAACTGAATGATTTAATTCCCAATTTTCCTATTGCTTGCTAGAATAAATGTATCAAAACAAACAAAATTTTCATTCTGGAAAATTACCATATTCATTTTTAAATACTTTTAATATGAAATATCAAACCATGTGTTCAAAAATGCCTCTAAAAATGCAAGCCAGGTCTTCCCTGGTAGCTCAGAGGTAAAGAATCTGCTTGCCAGCGCAGGAGACACAGTTCCACCCTTGATCCTGAAAGATCTCACAAGTCTTGGATCAACTAAACTCATGTACCATGCTATTGAGCCTGTGCTTCTGGAAACCACAACAACTGAGCCCATGGTACTGCAACTACTGAAGCCTGTGTACCCTAAAACCCATGCTCCACAACAAGAGAAGCCACCACAACGAGAAGCCTGCACACCACAACTAGAGAAAAGCCCTCACGGCAGCCAAGACGAAGCTCACCCGAGAGTAAGTAAACACATAAAATTAGGTAGGTATATTCCTGAGTATTTTATTCTTTTCATTGCAATGGTGAATGGAATTGTATCCTTAATTTCTCTTTCTATTTTCTCATTATCAGTGTATAGGAATGCAAGGGATTTCTGTGTGTTGATTTTATATCCTGCAACTTTACTATATTCATTGATTAGCTCTAGTAATTTTCTGGTAGAATCTTTAGGGTTTTCTATGTGGAAGATCATATCTTCTGCAAACAGTGAGAGTTTTACTTCTTCTTTTCCAATCTGGATTCCTTTTATTTATTTTTTTGCTCTGATTGCTGTGGTCAAAACTTCGAAAACTATGTTGAATAGTGGTGTTGAGAGAGGGCACCCTTGTCTTGTTCCTGACTTTAGGGGAAATGCTTTCAATTTTTCACCATTGAGGATAATGTTTGCTGTGGGTTTGTCATATATAGCTTTTATTATGTTGAGGTATGTTCCTTCTATTCGTGCTTTCTGGAGAGTTTTTATCATAAAGGATGTTGAATTTTGTCAAAGGCTTTTTCTGCATCTATTGAGATAATCATATGGCTTTTATCTTTCAATTTGTTAATGTGGTGTATTACATTGATTCATTTGCAGATATTAAAGAATCCTTGCATCCCTGGGATAAAGCCCACTTGGTCATGGTGTATGATCTTTTTAATATGTTGTTGGATTCTGTTTGCTAGAATTTTTTTTAAAAACACAGGCCTAATTCACTATTAAGCATCTTAAGAGTTACTGCTTTTTCTGACCATATAAAGTTGCCAATGGTAGTTGATCTCAGCCATTTTCTCTTTTTTATTTTTTTAAAAATAATTGTTGCCAAGTGTATTATTAATTATTGGGACAAATTTATATCAGTTCACAACTCTTTACATGTTGAAATCAACTCCCTAAATATTGGGAACTGATTCTGCTTTGAGTTGCATTCTTGTGTAATGTCTCATGTTTTCTAGGAGTGTTTGTATATGCTTTTAAAAGGCTGGCTGCTGTACTTCAGTCCTTTTAAATAATGGTAATGTATTTTTTCCCGTATATAAAGGGTCACTCAAGAGAGTAGGAAGAAAAAGTTATTTGGGTCCATGGGTTTTCTCCCTAATGGTTGCTTCTAGTTGGCATTTGTAAAATTTACCAAAGTAGAAGACATATAACTTACACTTCATGATAAAATGTGTTTCACGGTTCTGTTGGTTATTTATAACTTTGGCAAAATCACAGTCATCTGAATTATATCAAATGTAAAAGCCAGAAGCTGACTAACCTTGGTTATCTCTTCCAAGTATGCAATAAGGCTGCTTATGATAAATTCTGTCCTGAAACTCTTATTAAAGAATACTTGTAGGCCTACAAACCATGTTTGATTTGTGAGTTGCACATAAATTATCCATTTGCTTACTCTCAGTAGGGTTTCCTAGGGTCTTCATCAAAGAGCATCCAACAGCAAGTCTCTCTCCAATATTCTGAGTCTAATAACACCTGGAGAAAATGTTTGAATAAGAACACCAAGCTTCCCACATGATCTCAGTTCAATCTTGAGGAAAATGTAGCATGGAAGTGTAACCCTACCAATCATGCTTGCTTCAAAATTGGAAGTTGAAACTTCTACTGACAGCCAGCACCCCTCCAACACCTAAGGCCAAAGTGGATAGGACTACTTTCTCTCTGTCTGTTTGATATTTATGAACAGTAGATTTCTGGAATTGTGGAGCTGGGTAAACTCACTTAAGAACTTCTGTTGTTAACAGCGGGGAATAAAATGTAACAGTCCGGGAACTGAATAAAGAATGTTATTTGTACCACAAATAACGTAGAGTCACAAACTGAATAATAATAAAATGGTTTTTTAAGTTGACCAATATAGTAAATTTTCTTATAAGGCTACAAGAAAAACCATGAGTACTTTTAAGTATGTATGGTAGATAAGTCTTATTAATATCCTGAAGTTTTCATACTTCCTTGCATCTGTGGTAGTGCTTGCCTCCACTGATTGTGGCTTTGGACAGGTAGTTATTGACCCAAACAGAGCTTTGAAAAAGCACTTGGGTATTTCTCTTTCTTTCTTGGACCCCTTCACAACTTCAAGAACACTTGTGGATTAAGCTTCAGAGGATGAGACGTGTGGCTAGACCTGAGCTGTCCCACTGAAGACATGTCGCATCATCCAGTACTCAGCCAACCCAGGGGTTGACATCAGACACATGAGTGAGCCCGGCCAAGATCAGCAGACCTACTAAGATGAGTGCTACATCCATGCAAAGTAACAAGTGATTATTGCTTTAAACCACTAAAATTTGGAGTGATTTGTTAACCAAGAATTTGTGATATTACATGTAATCAGATTACAGCAATGAACTAGAAAGCTATGAGTTAAATTTAAAAAGCTGATAGTGAGGATTATGTCTTTGAGTTTCTTTGTTTATTTATATGTGAAGAGAAGTGGAAAGTGTTAGTCATTCAATTGTGTCCAACTCTGCAACAAATAGTCCAACTCACATCAGCTTTCTAGCCTGAGATGTGACATGTGATAAGACTTCAAGCAAGGAGATTTCATCATAGACATTTTTACTGACAGCAGTGAGAAATGTTGTCATGTATATTAATTTAGGCAGTTTTCTGAAAATCTTTGTTGCTCTCTTGGAAGAAAGTGAAAGTGTTAGTCACTCAGTCATGTCTGATTCTTTGCAACCCATGGACAGTAGCCCTCCAGGCTCCTCTGTCCATGTAATTCTCCGGGCAAGAATACTGGAGTGGGTTGTCATTCCCTTCTCCAGGGGATCTTCCCAACCCAGGGATCAAATCTGGGTACCCTGAATTGCAGGCAGATTCTTTATCAACTAAACCACTAGGAAGTCCCAGTTATTCACTTGGGCTAACATTATTCACAGAGAAAAAAATTGCCACACAGAATCATTTCTATTTTTAATTTTGAAAAATAATATAAAAATAGAAGGATAAGAAAAATGTTTATATCATTCACCCCACATTTAAGCATGATTATATTTTATATTCGGAGAAGGCAATGGCACCCCACTCCAGTACTCTTGCCTGGAAAATCCCATGGACAGAGGAGCCTCGTAGGCTGCAGTCCATGGCATCGCTAAGAGTTGGACACGACTGAGCGACTTCACTTTCACTTCTCACTTTCATGCATTGGAGAAGGAAATGGCAACCCACTCCAGTGTTCTTGCCTGGAGAATCCCAGGGACAGGGGAGCCTGGTGGGCTGCTGTCTCTGGGGTCGCACAGGGTCAGACAGGACTGAAGCGACTTAGCAGCAGCAGCAGCATATTTTATATTAATAATAATGTGTTTAAAGAAATAATAAAAATAGGCCTAAAAATAAAATAATAAAATTTTTATTGGTTTCTCCTGGAACCACTTTCTTCCCTCCTTTCCAAGGTGATGGTTATCATGAATTTGGTGTATATTTGGTCACTTTTCAAATAATAATAATCAAGAATTACTATTATATATTTTTATTTATCTCATTATTTTTGATGTTTTAACATATAATTTCAAAGCATAACTATAATATTTGGCTACTGATGGACATTTGGGCGTTTTCTATTTTCATTATTTCAGAAAAGCCCAAAATATGTATCTTTGTTCATATCTTCTTGAGAATATACCTAGCAATGGCAATCCTGTTTCCTAGCTATGCATCTTTTAATTTTTACAAAATGGTGCTAAATTTATTTCCACAGCAGTTGTGATAACTTACATTTTACCAACAGTTCAGTTCATCATTTTCACATACTCAGGCCATACTTGACTTTATCAAACTTGTAAAGATTGTGTCAATCAAATAGGTGTAAGATATTACTTGTTCTTTAAGTTTCATTTATTTCCCTGAGTGTTAGGAAAAATAATGATTCATTTTTTAAAATTAATTTTTAGTTTTTAGTTTGTTTTGCTTTACAATACTGTATTCATTTTGCTATACATTGACATGAATCAGCCACGAGTGTACATGAACTCCCAATCCCGACCCCCACCTCCCCGCTCCGGCCCCACACCTTCTCTCTGGATTATCCCCGTGCATCAGTCCCAAGCATCCTGCATCCTGCATCGAACCTAGACCAGCGATTCGTTTCACTTATGATATCATACATGTTACACTGCCACTCTCCCAAATCATCCCACCCTCTCCCTCTCCCACAGAGTCCAAAAGGCTGTTCTATACATCTGCGTCTCTTTTGCTGTCTTGCGTACAGGTTTATCATTACCATCTTCTAAATTCCATATATATGTGTAAGAATACTGTATTGGTGTTTTTCTTTCTGGGTTACTTCACTCTGTATAATCGGCTCCAGCTTCATCCACCTCATTAGAACCGATTGAAATGTATTGTTTTTAATGGCTGAGTAATACTCCATTGTGTATATGTACCACAGCTTTCTTATCCATTCATCTGCTGAAGGACATCTAGGTTGCTTCCATGTCCTGGTTATTATAAATAGTGCTGTAATGAACATTGGGGGTACACGTGTCTCTTTCAATTCTTCTTTCCTCGGTGTGTATGCCCAGCAGTGGGATTGCTGGGTCAGAAGGCAGTTCTATTTGCAATTTTTTAAGGAATCTCACACTGTTCTCCATAGTGGCTGTACTAATTTGCATTCCCACCAACAGTGTACGAGGGTTCCCTTTTCTCCACACCCTCTCTGGCATTTATTGCTTGTAGACTTTTGGATCACAGCCATTCTGACTGGTGTGAAATGGTACCTCATTGTGGTGTTGATTTGCATTTCTCTGATAATGAGTGATGTTGAGCATCTTTTCATGTGTTTGTTAGCCATCTGTATGTCTTCTTTGGAGAAATGTCTATTTAGTTCTTTGGCCCATTTTTTGATTGGGTCATTTATTTTTCTGGAATTGAGCTGCATAAGCTGCTTGCATATTTTTGAGATTAGTTATTTGTCAGTTGCTTCATTTGCTATTATTTTCTCCCATTGTGAAGGCTGTCTTTTCACCTTGCTTATAGTTTCCTTTGTTGTGCAGAAGATTTAATTTTAATTAGATTCCATTTGTTTATTTTTGCTTTTATTTCCAGTATTCTGGCAGGTGGATCATAGAGGATCCTGCTGTGATTTATGTCAGAGTGTTTTGCCTATGTTCTCCTCCAGGAGTTTTATAGTTTCTTGTCTTATGTTTAGATCTTTAATCCATTTTGAGTTTTTGTTTACTATCAATACAGGTTTCTGTTCTGTGAAGTAACTGATCATTTTATTTGCTCATTTTGAGTGATTATTTTTATGTTAATTGATATAGCTTTCATATGTACTATGCTTTCTGAATACTGTTCTAAATCTTTGAGTGCTGTGTGTGTTATAATGTCTTGTCTCACTCTGACTCATGTCTGTTTGTTCATGGTATCTGTATTAGTTATCTATTACTGTAAAACAAATGACCACAAACTTAGGTTAAAACTACACATGTGTTTTATCTTACAGTTTTTGTGAGTCAGCAATCTAGATGTGCTTTAATGCAGAACTGACAAAGCTACAATCAAGATGTCACACAGGGTCGTCAGGATCTTATTTGAAGGACCAGCTGAAGAAGCCTCTGCCCGCTGATATGATTTTTGGCAAAAATATGCAATTCCCTTGGGCTGGAGTAAGGGACTAACTTCTTTTCTGGCTGTTGAAAAGGCATCATGGCAACTTGATTTATCAAAGCAATCAAGGGAGAGAAGGTACAAGCAAGACAGGTGTCAGAACATTTAGCAATCTAATCATAGAAATGAGTTGCCTCTATCTTGGGGGTTACTGTTGGTTAGAAGCAAGCTACTTCAGTGATCGGATTACCCAAAGTCATGAATACCAAGGTAAATGAATATTTGGGGACCCTGCTAGAAATTACCTACTTCAATGTCTTATTTGTACAGAAGCTTTTAATTATGATGTAATTCAACCTGTCAATCTATTACTTTCAATAATGACTTGTTTATGGTTTAAAATTTTCCTTTAACTCTATAATAAAATATCATTCTATATTCTGAGGTAGAAAAGATAATACTGTTATAGGTTCACTTTTTTTCAAAGTTAGTCTTTACCCACTTAGCATATTTTTGATATGAGTTTTGGGTTACATTTTCCATATAGGAAACCAAATATGCTAATTCATCCTGCCACTCAGAATTTCAAATCCTTATTTTTTCTCATATCAATGTCCCATGCATGATTTTGTTTCCTTTTGTTTTATTCAGTGCCGGGGACCAGCCCCGGTGGATCCAGGGATATTCAAAGGGGGGACAGAGCGGGCGGATAGGACAGGATAGGAGAGAACAGGATAGCTCAGGATAGAATAGTATAGTAGGAAATTAGTGGAAGGAAAGAAGGCTGAATAACTTGGTTTACGTGGAAAGCCAATAAAACCTCGAGACAAGAGGTTTGCACCATCTACGTTAGGCCACCGGCGTCCATTTGAATATCGGAGAGTGCCCCGCCCTGGGCTCTCTCTCCTACAGATTTTAGCAGCCGGGACAGGTAAGTAGACATGGCGAGCCTCCGCACCCCAGATGGAAATTCAGCCGAAAAAGGGGAGAAAAAGAAACGAATGACATGGGGAAGCCCAGCGTTGGTGTAAGGCTCCAAGAGGGAAAAAAGGGGAAAAAGAGGGAAAAAAGGAAGGGGGGAAAAAGGGGAAAAAAAGGGGAAATCTAACATTGGCGTAAGGCTCCAAGAGAGAGTTTATTGTTCAGAATCAACTTATATACCCCAAATTATACATAATAGAATATGCAGAGTTACGCAGAAGTAGCAGTCCCGACCCTCATTGAGACAAGGCTTTCTTTTTTGCATACTCTCCTGTTACAAAAGTCTCAGGTGGTTTACACTATCTTCTGGCCAAGAGGCCTATTAACATTTCTATGGCTCTCTTCTGATGAAGTTTTTGTTAACCAGAAGACTCATTTGTGTTAATCTTTCCAAAGTCTGAATGCCACTCTCAGAAAACACTAAATAAGAATACAGCAGTTTGTAATAAAAGGAAGTACAGTGATTTATAGCAGAGGAAAAGTAATTTACTCAAAAGTTCAGTATTGCTAATATCAAAACTACTACATATCCCTTTTTCCATATCCCATTTATATAGATTACATCTTCCTGGGTGCCTGAGAGATAAGAAATAAGGAGGTCTGGCAGCAATCATTGAGTCAACTGTGAAATCCTGTCACCAATATGAATTTGAAAAGGCTCTGAAACTTTAAGATACTTTGAGGCTTTTGTGCCTTCCACATTTGGGAGGTTGTGAGCAATTCACAAGCTTGCAGAAAATTAGGGGAACCTGTTCAGCAGGCTAGAGCATTATCAAAAGGGGGGTTGGGCTGAAATGGGAAAACAGACAAATTTTTGTTTTGGGGGGCACATGTTCAGGAAAAACCAGGGAGAAATCCGATGACTCAAATTGCCCTGCCATCTGAGTCTGCCACGTGACCCCATCACGGGTGGGATTCCTCACTCTGGCTCCCGACAGTGAAGGAAGTCAGAAAGAAAAATACCAATACAGTATATTAACACATATATACGGAATTTAGAAAGATGGTAACAATGATCCTATATTCAAGACAGCAAAAGACACAGATATAAAGAACAGACTTGGGACTCTGTGGGAGAAGGTGAGGGTGGGATGATTTGAGAGAATAGCACTGATACTTGTATATTACCACATGTGAAATAGATGAGCAGTCCAAGTTTGATGCATGAAAGAGGGCACTCCAAGCCAGTGCACTAGGACAACCCAGAGGGATGGGATGGAGAAGTAGGCAGGAGAGGGGTTCAGGATGGGGGGACACATGTACACTTGTGGCTGATTTATGTCAATCTATGGCAAAACCCACCACAATTATAAAGTAATTAGCCTCCAATTAAAATAAAACATTTTTTAAAAATTAATGTTGTTAATATGGCATTACTCCCCAAAGTGATTTAATGCAATCATTATCAAATACTGTCAAAATTCAATCAGTGAGTAAAATAATTTAATGTGATCACTATCAAAATCCTAGGTGACTACCGTGCAAAAATTTATAAACTGATCCTGAAATTTACATGGAAATGTAAGGGGCCCAGAATATCCAAAACAGCATTGAAAAAGTTGGAAGATACACATTTTCTAATTTCAAATCTTATGATAAAGCTAAAGAAATCAAGACAGTGTAGTATTGGCATAAAGATGGACTTAAAGATCACTAGACTAGAACTAAAAGTCTAGATATAACCACTTGCACTTATGGGTAGTTCTTTTTCGACAAGGGTGCCAAGACTATTCCATGGAAAAGAGAACTGTGTTTTTTATAAAACTGATTTGTAGGAACAAATCAATATCCATAGTTCTTGGACCCAACACCAAAAGCACAAGCAACAAAAGAAAAATTAAATTAGGTATTTTGAGAATTAAAAGCGTTTGGACTTCAAAGAATAAGAAAATGAAAAGATAATCTACAATATTTTCTATGGGAGAAAACATTTCTACATAATATAACTGATGAGACATATAATAGAAAATATAAAGAACCCAATAAAAAGACCATCCAATTTATAAATGGACGAGGAATCTAAATAGATATCTCTACAAAGAAGATATTCAAATGGCCATAAGTACATAAAAAGATGCTCAATATTATCAGCCATAAGGGAAATACAAACAAAAACCACAATGCGATACACCTTCATAACCATTAGGATGTCTATAGTCAAAAACACATGTCATAAAACAAGAGCTGCTGAGGTTACAGCAAAACTGGAACCTTCATACTTTACTACTGGTAATGTAAAATGAAGTGGCTACTTTATAAAACAGTTTGGAAATTCCTCAAAATGTTAGCTATAACGTTTCCATAAATGGCCATAAGTACATAAAAAGATGCTCAATATTATCAGCCATAAGGGAAATACAAACAAAAACCACAATGCGATACACCTTCATAACCATTAGGATGTCTATAGTCAAAAACACATGTCATAAAACAAGAGCTGCTGAGGTTACAGCAAAACTGGAACCTTCATACTTTACTACTGGTAATGTAAAATGAAGTGGCTACTTTATAAAACAGTTTGGAAATTCCTCAAAATGTTAGCTATAACGTTTCCACATTGCCCAACAAATTCATTCCTATGTATATATGCAAGAGAAATGAAAACATATATTTACACAAAAAGTTGTATGTGGAATGTTCACAACACTGTTATTCTTTATAGCCAAAATGTGGAAACAATTCAAATATCTATCAGCTGATGAACAGAAAAATAAATTGTGGTATATCCATATAATGGGCTGCTGCTACTGCTAAGTCACTTCAGTCATGTCTGACTCTGTGCAACCCCATAGACAGCAGCCCACCAGGCTCCCCCATCCCTGGGATTCTCCAGGCAAGAACACTGGAGTGGGTTGCCAGTTCCTTCTGCAGTGCATGAAAGTGAAAAGTGAAAGTGAATTCGTTCAGTCGTGTCCAATTCTCTGCAACCCCATGGACTGCAGCCTACCAGGCTTCTCCATCCGTGGCATTTTCCAGGCAAGAATACTGGAGTCGGGTGCCATTGCCTTCTCCATATAGTGGGCTATTATTTCGCAATAAAGGCGATTTTTTAAATGTATCTACGACATAGATGGTCCTTGAAAACACTATGCTAGTGGAAGAAGTCAATCACAAAAGGCACGTGTAATATGATCCCATTTATGTGAAAGGTCTAGAATAGGCAAATCTAATGAGATAGAAACCCAAGGCCTAGGGAGTGGGACCACGGAGCGAGAAATGAAGAGTAACTGCTAACACAGGGACAGGACTTCTTTCAGAGTTAGTGATAATATTTTACAATAGATTGTGGCTGTGGTTATACAACTCTGTGAATACAATAAAAGCCACTCAGCTATATACTTTGAATGGTGAATTGCTTAGCACGTGAATTATATCTTAATAAAGATTTTTTTAAAGAACACAGCCAGCAATAGAAAGCATGGAAGACATTCACAGGATATGTTCAGGGTATGTTTTATGTTCCCTGCATACTAAGAAGGTAAGCTTCCCTGATAGCTCAGATGGTAAAGCATCTGCCTGCAATGCGGAAGACCTAAGTTCAATCCCTGGGTTGGGAAGATCCCCTGGAGAAAAAAATGGTGACCCACTCCAGTACTCTTGCCTGAAAAATTCCATGGACAGTGGAGCATTGTAGGCTACAGTCCATGAGGTTGCAAAGAGTCGGACACGACTGAGCAACTTCACAGCAACAACTTCACAGCAAGCTGTGATCAACCTAGATAGCATATTCAAAAGCAGAGACATTACTTTGTCGACTAAAGTCCGTCTAGTCAAGGCTATGGTTTTTCCAGTAGTCATATATGGATGTGAGAGTTGGACTGTGAAGAAGGCTGAGC
>SJXQ01012458.1:36091-119643 GCA_006408695.1 Aepyceros melampus | reverse complement strand
GCTCAATGTTTACATCTTTCCTTTTCTCCTTTGCTTTTTGCTTCTCTTCTTTTCACAGCTATTTGTAAGGCCTCCCTGTTTTGCTATTATAGATAAATGAGCTTATAATTCAATGAAACTCATTAAGAAGCTTTAGTCTATAGAATGACACGTTCAAATTGTTTGGTCCTATTAGTTTTATTAACAAAAACCTCCTCTTCCTTTATAAGATGTTTAATTCCTCTGAATATCACCTTTAAAAGGCTTGACTTGATGTCAAAATAAACCACAGGTCAAGTGCAACCCTCCAGTCTCCAGTCTATAGGCTTGACATGAGTTTCAGCTTTGTGTAAGCCAGACCTTCTCATGAGTTTTTCACTGGAGATTTCACAGTCTAAGGTTAACACTTTCCACAAAGTATCCCTCCCTTTTCTAGGCTTTGGGTAGAATGTCAAATTAATAATGACATGTGGTGTTCCTTAGCATAACCTGGTAAAATGTGATAATTTCCTTGGAAGAAAAGCCATGGGCTGCAATCACACGTCTAAGGTGACAGACATCCAAATGAATCCTATATAAAAAGAAAAGGTTGGTGTCTTCTGGAATATGAATGTCCACTTTTAATAAATTCAAACAGGTCCCAACATAAACATCTTCAAACCTGATGGGTTTTACGTGACTCATCATTTCATAGATTCTCAGCACCAAATCTCTGGACATTATATAAGGCAACCCACTGCAGTAAGGAGTGAATACCTTGAAGAGATATTCCTGGTATGAAATATGGGTTTTTGGTAAAATTACAGGAATAATTACCAACTAGAGGATAACCCGCGAAAAACTCTCTGAGTGGTTTAAATTTAAAAGATACTTCACTAAATTGCTGCATTAACGAAAACATCAGTGTCTGTCTTCATGATATACCTGGCATTGGGGCAAAACTCAGTTACCCACCTAAATGCCATAATGGTTTTCAAGGTCAGATTATTGTATGTGTCTAAAAACTCCTGTCATATTATGTCTCCATAAAGGAGGTGTTCATCCACTAAAGATAATGCTAACACTTTGTCTTCCTTTTCAGCCTGTTGGCTTGGTAAGAAAAATGTTAGAACTTTATATCCCCATCAAGACTTCTTTTCACCCTAAGTAACTCTAATGGCTTGCTTGGCTTTCACATCTGAGGGGTGTGAGGTCACCAGGATGACAAGAAATGGGTTTTGATGAGAGCAATTCAAATGTTCTTGAAGTGTGAAGTGGAAATCTTGTCTGTAAATGGGTTCATGCTCATAGAAGTACATTCAGTTCACACATTTGATCACATTGTAGACAGATACCGGCAGACTGAGGTACCACATCACCAGGAAACTCAGCAGGGACAGCAGTAGGAGGCTCCATTTCAGGGATCTCAGTGACACGACTGAGCAACTTCACTTTTACTTCTCACTTTCATGCATTGGAGAAGGAAATGGCAACCCACTCCAGTGTTCTTGCCTGGAGAATCCCAGGAACGGGGGAGCCTGGTGGGCTACAGTCTATGGGGTCGCACAGAGTCGGACACGACTGAAGCGACTTAGCAGCAGTAGCAGCAGTGACATCCTAGCCGGAAGGGTGGTCAGGAGTGCCGGGGCCGTTCACAGCAGCTCAGAAGCACGCAAGCCTCAGGTTCTTCTTGATTTTTCTCTTCTGAGTGAAAGACCTTCAATTTCACCAACTGAGCATTCGACTGATGCTGAAACTGAAACTCCAATACTTTGGCCACCTGATGCAAAGAACTGACTCATTTGAAAAGACCCTGATGTTGGGAAAGATTGAGGGCGGGAGGAGAAGGGGATGACAGAGGATGAGATGGTTGGATGGCATCACTGACTCAATGGACATGAATATGAGTAAGCTCTGGGAGTTAGTGATGGACAGGGAGGCCTGGCATGCTGCACTCCATGGGGCTGCAAAAAGTCAGACATGACTGAGTGACTGAAATGAACTGAACTGAGCATTTGATAGCAAGTAGCAGTCAAAATAATGCTTGTAATTTCTACTGAAAAACAGAGACTCTCAGATTGGCTTAAAATTCTGCTTGTAAGAATTCTGCTTATACTGCGTATAAGACACATGCCCGCAGAATTTCAGATGAGACTAAAGCACCAGCTGAAGTATTCTGTTTTTCACATTCCATGCTTTAATTCCATGCTTATAAAATTTGCCCCGGTGGCGCAGCTGAACATTGCCAAGGCCAGAGCCCCAGGGCTTGGCTGATCACGGCTCCACCCCAGCAGGGCTCAGGAAGGGGTCTGAGGAGTAGGTGGCACCACCCTGCCTGCCTCCTTGCCAATCAGCCCTGGCCCAGTGTCCCTCCATGAAGGTATTTTTATCAGAGCTTTCAGTGTGTCATTTATCTCCTCCTCTATAGCTATTGCCTCCACATTTCCTGTCTGCCCACAGCTTGATCCACTTCTGGCCCTTGCTGGATGCTTCAGGAGGACACATTATCAGACTAATTGTTCACAATGCATAAAAGCACATCGTCTGACATGTGTGAACGCCAAAATAGCAGTCTGCAGCACTTCACTGGCTCAACGCCTATGACTCACATGCCAAGGAGGGGCAGCAGGCCCAGAGGCTGCAAAAGGGAGAGAAACTGTTTAAATACATGAACATTCAACAGCTCCAAGGCTGGAGGTTCATATTAGTGATGATTTCCATGCTAATGACGGTGATATGTGAGGCTTGGAAGAAACAGCACCCCGCCCTCCCAGCTACACCCACTCAACTCATACAACACAGTAGTCCCTGACTAGGCAGCCTTGGGAACTGACATCCTAATGTCAGAGATGCCTTCTCCGAGTGAAGGGGCTGTCCTTTTCAAGGTGGAAACTTCTGCAGGGCAAAGGCTACTGCTATTGCCTAGTGGGTTTATTAGGACTAGAATCTTCCATTCTCTTGTCAAAGTCCAAGTAGATAAAAAAATCTAAGCAATCCTGGGTGAGACATGGACGGAGAAAATTGAGGGTAGGGAAAGATAATCCGGGTGAGTTGGGAAATAGGGTGAGATTTCTCAGAGTCAGCCCTGTTGGATATGGGGGGAAAAGACCCATGGCCAGTTTCACCTTCCCCACTTTGCTCAGGTTCATCTGGGAAACATGATTTCTGAAACTGAGGATGGGGTGGGTAATATACAGCTACTCAAATTCCATCACTTCATTCTCTTGTGTCATCTTTTTAAGGCTTTTTTCAACAGCCACAAGAGTCTCAGCTTAAATGTACACTTATTGCCTAAGATGTATATGCAGAATACATCATGAGAAATGCTGGACTGGAAGAAACACAAGCTGGAATCAAGATTGCCAGGAGAAATATCAGTCACCTCAGATATGCAGATGACACCACCCTTGTGGCAGAAAGTGAAGAGGAACTAAAGAGCCTCTTGTTGAAAGTGAAAGAGGAGAGTGAAAAAGTTGGCTTAAAGCTCAACATTCAGAAAACGAAGATCATGGCATCTGGTCCCATCACTTTATGGGAAATAGACAGGGAAACAGTGGAAACAGTGTCAGACTTTATTTTTTGGGGCTCCAAAATCACTGCAGATGGTGACTGCAGCCATGAAATTAAAAGATGCTTACTTCCTGGAAGAAAAGTTATGACCAACCTAGATAGCATATTCAAAAGCAGAGATATTACTTTGCCGACTAAGGTCCATCTAGTCAAGGCTATGGTTTTTCCAGTAGTCATGTATGGAGATGAGAGTTGGACTGTAAAGGTTGAGAGCCAAAGAATTGATGCTTTTGCACTGTGGTGTTGGAGAAGACTCTTGAGAGTCTGGGCTCCAAAATCACTGCAGATGGTGACTGCAGCCATGAAATTAAAAGACACTTACTCCTTGGAAGGAAAGTTATGACCAACCTAGATAGCATATTCAAAAGCAGAGACATTACTTTGCAGACTGAGGTCCATCTAGTCAAGGCTATGGTTTTTCCTGTGGTCATGTATGGATGTGAGAGTTGGACTGTGAAGAAGGCTGAGCACCGAAGAATTGATGCTTTTGAACTGTGGTGTTGGAGAAGACTCTTGAGAGTCCCGTGGACTGCAAGGAGATCCAACCAGTTCATTCTGAAGGAGATCAACCCTGGGATTTCTTTGGAAGGAATGATTCTAAAGCTGAAGCTCCAGTACTTTGGCCACCTCATGCGAAGAGTTGACTCATTGGAAAAGACTCTGATGCTGGGAGGGATTGGGGGCAGGAGGAGAAGTGGATGACAGAGGATGAGATGTCTGGATGGCAACACGGACTCGATGGACATGAGTCTGAGTGAACTCAGGGAGTTGGTGATGGACAGGGAGGCCTGGCATGCTGTGATTCATGGGGTTGCAAAGAGTCGGACACGACTGAGAGACTGAACTAAACTGATACTTTACAGGTATCCATACCTATTATTTGATTGACATTTACAAATAAGAATTAGTTCATACAGTTCTCTGGTGCAGCATGAAATATTTTATTTTTCTCTCTTTGGAAGCAGAAAAGTTTGTAAGAGGCACTTTAATATTGTTTCTTTCATGATTGCCCCCAAATCTTGGCTAAAGCAGGGAAAATTAAACTTGGTCTTATGCTCTAGTTGAAAGGACAATAATCATTTCCAACTTCCTGGAGATCTGAAATCTAGCCACGGTGGGAAGACTGACAAACTTTTTCTAAACTGCCATTTTTCAAAATCTTGCTACAAATGTGGTAGGGGAAAGCTGCCCCCCTCCCAATTCTCACCCGTATATAAATAGAACATACTCTAATTAGGATTTCATTTTAGATTCATTGGAAAAGACTTGAGTTTCACTTTTGAAGTTTCTGTCTAACCAGGTATAAAGATTATCCATGGGGAATTGGAAAATATTT
This sequence comes from Aepyceros melampus, assembly GCA_006408695.1. Classification (NCBI taxonomy): domain Eukaryota; kingdom Metazoa; phylum Chordata; class Mammalia; order Artiodactyla; family Bovidae; genus Aepyceros; species Aepyceros melampus. The sequence goes on along the minus strand of SJXQ01012458.1, from coordinate 114,779 downwards.
TTCTAAAAAAAAATGAAACTAAATACTGCTTCAGTCTAGGTTTCATTAACATCAGCTTATCTTTTTCTTTTCATATATTCTCTTGAATAGGGAAAGCAAATGATTTAAAGCTTTTTATGACCATCATTCTCTCTTCTATGTATTAGAAGGCAGAATTCATCTGTTTGAATTAGAAAGATGGCACCACTGGAGAGGATCTTAGAGTTTATCTAGTTTAATCCCTTTGAAGAAGGAATTCATCGGGCCTGGACTCCATCTGAGGACTGTTCATGGTGATCATGCTCGGCCACCTTTCCAGTGGACTCTGAACTCTGTGTTTAGTGCCTATGAAAACAACAAGAGAAGGATAAGACCCCCTCCAGACAGGGGAACCTTGACGATCTTATCTAGGTTACTCATCACCTAAGAGAAAACATACACTATCACTCCTTCCTCCAGACAGGCCATACATTTTTCTGTATCTATCGGAGTGTAACCTCGGGTTTATTGATTATTGGCTAATTGGTTGACTATTTGAGCACATAGCATGTGAATGACGGGGTTATTGGGATTGTATTTTCCTTGGTTTATGTAAGTCTCAGGGAATTTGGAGTGGTGGGTTCAGACATGTACACATGGGGTATAAAAGATTTTCACAAATGCTGGTCGGGGTCCTTGGCTAAGAGGAGACTCTGCCTTGGGCCCGCGGGTGTAATAAACTGCACTCCACTATCTGCGTTGTCTTTCTGAGTGAGTTTGTTTCCGGGAACACGTGGCTACAACATTTGGCGCATTGGCCGGGAAACTCCTCACTTTGAGGAGACAGGTCTCATTTGAGGCCACCCCGAGGCTTTGTGGCTTGCATCTCCTAGAAGTGGGGAAGGCGCCTCGCCCCTCTGGAAGAATCAGCCTTTCAACACCCGGTTTCTTCGCTTTGGCAGGTAGTGAACAGCGGCGAAGGAAGTGAGTGCTCAGGTGAGGAGGAACCCACCCGGCAGGGTGGAAGAGGGGACCTAATCAGCCCCCTGGGAGGGACTAGAAGGGGCACGGACCCACAGGGGCCTGGAATAGGCAGGCAGCAGCGATTGCTTGGTACACAGGTCAACAAGTGTGCTACAGTTTAGGAAGGAAATTTGTGAAGGTTATTTAGGAGGTGTGTCCACGCTGTCTCAGGGAAAATTATTACCAAGCGATTGCCAGGGGATTTTTAGGATAGGAAACTGGTCCTTGTATGCTTGTATTTTGCCCTCCCCCAGGAGGTGTCCTGTCTGCTGTGAAATTCTTGACCCCCCTCGGAATTGTTAGGCTAGAAGGAAGGGGATACATGAGTGAGTATGAATTGGCTTTCCCGGAGATGGCCTGGGACATGGGATATTTAACCCATCTGTGTTTTCATCCGCACCTGATCAAGCCCACCAAGGCAGAACGGACTTTAAGGGAGAAACAGTCTTGGACCACGTGGTTTCTGGTTCAGCTGTGCTGACCGGCAGGTGAAGGAACACCGATCCCCCTTCTCCCTCTGGGATCTGGCAGGTAAGGCTCTTCTCACCCCAATTAGGAAGGAGGCAGAATGGCAATTTAAGTGTCATTGAGTGGAAATATCAGAAGTACATAGGGTACTGAGAACTTGGTAGACAGAAGGAAAAGGAAAAGTAGAAGAAGGTCTGAGAAGGTAAGCAAGATGCGGGGAAGTGAATCTAAGGCAACTATATTGGAGTACATGATTAAAAATTTTAAGAAGGAATTTGGAGGAGACTATGGGGTGAAGATGAAGCCTAACCACCTCCACATACTCCGTGAGGTCGAATGGCCCCCTATGGGAGTAGGATGGCCACCAGAGAACACCATGAACTTAAAAATAGTGGAAGCAGTCTATACAGAGGAGAGCCAGGACACCTGGATCAATATCCATATATTGACTCATGGCTAGGGTTAGCTCAAGACCCTCCTACTTGGACGAGGTTCTCTATCCAGAAGGGAAAGGGAAAAATATTAATGGCACAAAAATTGACTGATGATAAAAAAGGAAATTCTACAGGATTTGGACTGGTCAACCTGACCCCTCCCCCATACTGGATAATGACGCTCCTGCCTCAGTGCTCCACCAGGATCGGAGGCCGCCTTAATGCCCAGTCCAGGGCCAGGTGACATCCGACAGCAGCCGCTGCTCCTCCGACAGCTCTTCCCAAGGTCGTAGAGCCGCCACCTCGGCAGGCTCCGATCCCAGTGACAGAAGCCTCTGGCCAGCACTTCCAGGATCTGGCTCCAGCTGAACCGCCTAAGCTATAGCCGTCTGTCCTGGTGAGTACTGCCAAGAAGGGGAGGGAGACGTTGGAGTTAAACAGAGACTGCGCTCTGCCAGAAAGCTGGAGGGAACGAAAGAGAACAGGCAAGAGATTTGCAATGCTAGCTGCTGCTCGGGGAAAGTCTATCTTGGGCCCTCCGGAAAACCTCCTCTGCCCCAGGGACAAGAGAGTCCTTCAGCCGGTCCCAACGGAGCCCCTGGGCCCCATTACAGCCAAACCAATGTGCCCGGTGCTGAGCTTTTGGCCACTGGAAGAATGCATGCCCTAAGGCAAGGAGGGAAGAGGAAGCTCCTGCAGTTGTGGGGCTTGCTGACTTGGAAATTAAATAGGGCTGCCGGGGCTCAGAGATATCAGGTCCCCAAGAGCTCATGGTAACCTTAAAAGTGGGGGAGCAAAACATTGACTTCATGGTGGATACAGGAGCTGAACTGTTGCTAGTAACAAAACCTGTGGCACCACTGTCCAAAAAGACTACCACTGTGACTGGGGTGTCGGGAGAAGACATGATTCAATTGTTTTGCCAGCCCAGAAAATGTCAGATGGTGGGGGGCACCAAATGATTCATGAATTCCTCTACATTCCTGAGTGCCCAGTACCCCTGTTGGGAAGAGACTTGCTCTCCAAAATAGGAGCACAAGTGACTTTCTCCCCTGAGGAGAGGCCCACCCTTCAGATGGACATTATGACTTATTTGCTCTCTCTCTCTCAATAACCCCCCCAAGATGAGTGGAGGTTGCATGAGCCTCCAAAGGAAGAACCAGGTGGGCTGGAAGAGCATGAGAGAGAGCTAACTCAGTTATTCCCTGAGGTCTGGGCGGAAGACAACCTCCCCCTCCCCCCAGGCTGGCTAAACATCAAGCCCCAGTGATAATAGAACTCAAACCAGGCATCATCCCGGTTAGAAGGCTCCAGTACCCGCTACCAATAGAGGCCTGGGCCGGTATACTGCCCCACATCAATAGATTGAAACAAGTGGGCATTCTAATAGCGTGCCAGTCGGCTTGGAATACGCCGATCCTACCAGTCAGAAAGGAAGGAGGACAGGACTATAGGTCTGTACAGGATCTCAGGCTAGTCAATCAGGCTACTGTGACTTTACACCTCACTGTTCCAAACCCCGATACCTTACTTAGCCTCCTCCCGCCGAGGACTAAAGTTTATACTCGCCTAGATCTCAAGGATGCCTTCTTCTGCGTATGCCTCACCCCAGCATCACAGCCCATCTTTGCCTTTGAATGGGAACATCCAGCTGGGGGCACCAAGCAACAGCTCATCTGGACTCCCCCACAAGAGTTTAAGAACTTCCCAGCCATCTTTGGGGAAGTGCTGGCTTCGGACCTGAACTCATTCCATCCGGAAGAGTATGGATGTTGGCTCCTACGATATGTGGATGACCTGCTACTGGCCCCCAAGACCAAGGAAAAATGCTGGGAAGGGACAAAAGCACTGCTCCAGCTGCTGATGAAAGCAGGTTACTGGGTGTCAAAGAAGAAGGCACAGATCTGCAAGGAGAAGGTAAGGTATCTGGGGTTTGTTTTAAGGAAGGACACAAGGTTCCAGACCCTTGTTGGGTCCTATATACTGATGGCACTAGCCTGATAAAACAAAGACAATGGCTGTCAGGTTAGCCAAAGCGGAAGGGGCCATCAAGACAGAAAAGGGATGATGGGAATTGCCAAGTGGCAAATTATTGGTACTGGAGGATCTGGCACACAATCTGGTAAGCCAAACACACCAAGCGACCCACTTAGGACATGCTGCCTGCTCACAGGTTAATGCTGCCTCTCAGGTATTCAGACAAAAACCTCTGGGTATTTAGCGGAAAGGCACGCTGCCCTTTGAACACGTGGGAATGGACTTCACTGAAATGAAACCTCACCAACATTACTGTTACCTGCTGATCATGGTATGTACATTCTCAGGATGGGTAGAAGCTTTTCCTACCTGGACCAAAAGAGCATCAGAAGTAACCTGGTGCCTGCTTAGGGAAATAGTTCCCAGATTTGGACTTCCTACCAGCATTGGTTCAGACAATGACCTGGCTTTTGTAGCTGATTTAGTACAAAAAATAAGCAAAACTCTAAACATCAAATGGAAACTGCACACTCCATATAGGCCCAGAGTTCTAAGATGGTGGAATAAACCACCAGACATTAAAGAGACTCTCCATGTGGATCATAGACTGACTGCTCCTGGGTGGACTTGCTTCCGACGGCTTGTCTCAGACTCAGGATGACCCCACAGTTCCAAGGCTATTCTGCATACAAAATTGTGAATGGGAGGCCCCCTCCCATAATAAAACAGGGGTCAATAAATTTGTCTCAGGTAAGGGGGAATAGGATTTCACAGCAGAATGAACTGGGTAAGGTAATAAATTGGGTAACTAAATTTGTACAAGAAAAGGGTGCCGTTCCCCTTGGGGAACAGATTCATGAGTTTATGCTTGGTGACCAAGTATGGGTCAAAGATTGGAAACATGACTTGCTAGCCCCTTGGTGAAAGGGCCCTTATGTTATTCTAACTACCCCTGCTGCAGGGAAAGCTGCAGGTATTGTCCCTTGGATCCATCATACGAGGGTGAAGAGAACATACCATGCAGACCAAAAAACACTGAGTGGACTGCACAGAGGGACCCTGCTGACCCTCGAGAGACTAAGACCATCCTTAAGAAGAAGGAAAAGAAGATCCTGGAGGAGCCCCTTCAGGATGAAGCCGCACAATCAACTCCTGCTGCTTGGCCTCATCAACGTGATTTTAAATTTAACTTCTGTTTCAACTCAGGACAATGTTTCTAATGGGCATATTCCTACGCAGACTTCTACAACACTCCCAACTGCTGGGTACGTAGGGCTGTGCCTCTGTCAGTGACGGATGGACTTCCTTGGTGGGTGTCACCGCTCTGCCAAGGAGATTTTAAACCACTCTGCTCTCTTCTGGGATGACAAAAAGAGACTTTCCTCTCTCTTGTCAATCATAACCTCTCCTTGCTCTCTTGGTATAAGACCTACAGTCAATAGATTCAGGTCATGGGGTTACATTCTATATAAATGCCAGTGTAACAAAAGCCTAACCTACTTGTTGCAAATCAACCCCTGTAGCCCTGGTAAATCTACCTTATTTACATACTAGGTGGACAAGATCCGTGTTTCAATTATATGAGTATATTGTGCCGTATTCATATCCTCTAAAGGGACAACAGATATCATGATTAAAGCAGAAGCCTTGACTAATTTCACAAAACAGGCCCTCCTAGATAGAACAAAAGCCATCCAAGCCTTAAATGAAGAGCAAATTTAAATGAGAAAAGTGGTAATTCATAATAGAATGGCTTTGGACATACTTACAGCTGCTCAAGGAGGGACCTGTGCTATAATTAAGGTTGAATGTTGTATACACATTCCTGACTTATCTGGCAATATATCAACTGCCTTAGATGACATGAAAAACCAGGTAAAAGCAATGTCAGATGAAAACATTCCTTTCTGGACTTCGGTCCTATCTTGGGTGAAAGGCGATGGGTGGAAAACTATATTTACCACTGTTATAGTTGCCTTCATAGTTCTGCTTTGTGGACCCTGAATTTTACAGTGTATTATGACTTTTTAACCCGAAGGTTGATGTCATTCTCCCAAAATGGTGGTCAGAGAGCCAGGGTGCAATATATCCCTATGAATGATGCTCATAATATGATTTAAGAGCATCAAGAGAGGAGAATGAAGTAGGAATTCATCGGGCCTGGACTCCATCTTAGGCCTGTTCATGCTGATCATGCTCTGCCACCTTTCCAGTGGACTCTGAACTCTTGTGTTTCAGTTCAGTTCAGTTCAGTCGCGCAGTCGTGTCTGACTCTTTGTGACCCCATGAATCGCAGCACGCCAGGCCTCCCTGTCCATTACCAACTCCCAGAGTTCACCCAGACCCATGCCCATGGAGTCCATGATGCCATCCAGCCATCTCATCCTCTGTTGTCCCCTTCTCCTCTTGCCCCCAATCCCTCCCAGCATCAGAGTCTTTTCCAATGAGTCAACTCTTTGCATGAGGTGGCCGAAGTACTGGAGATTCAGCTTTAGCATCATTCCTTCCAAAGAAATCCCGGGGTTGATCTTCAGAATGGACTGGTTGGATCTCCTTGCAGTCCAAGGGACTCTCAACAGTCTTCAACACCACAGTTCAAAAGCATCAATTCTTCGTGCTCAGCCTTCTTTACAGTCCAACTCTCACATCCATACATGACCACTGGAAAAACCATAGCCTTGACTAGACGGACCTTAGTCGGCAAAGTACTGTCTCTGCTTTTGAATATGCTATCTAGGTTGATCATAACGTTTCTTCCAAGGAGTAAGCGTCTTTTAATTTCATGGCTGCAGTCACATCTGCAGTGATTTTGGAGCCCAGAAAAATAAAGTCTGACACTGTTTCCACTGTTTCCCCGTCTATTTCCCATGAAATGATGGGACTGGATGCCATGATCTTTGTTTTCTGAATGTTGAGCTTTAAGCCAACTTTTTCACTCTCCTCTTTCACTTTCATCAAGAGGCTTTTTAGTTCCTCTTCACTTTTTGCCATAAGGGTGGTGTCATCTGCATATCTGAGGTTATTGATATTTCTCCTGGCAATCTTGATTCCAGCTTGTGTTTCTTCCAGTCCAGCATTTCTCATGATGTATTCTGCATATAAGTTAAATAAGCAGGGTGACAACATACAGCCTTGACGTACTCCTTTTCCTATTTGGAACCAGTCTGTTGTTCCATGTCCAGTTCTGACTGTTGCTTCCTGACCTGCATACAGATTTCTCAAGAGGCAGGTCTGTGTTTAGTGTCTATGAAAACACCAACAGAAGGATAAGACCCCCTCCAGACAGGGGAACCTTGAAGATCTTATCTAGGTTACTCATTGCCTAAGAAAAAACATGCACTAATCACCCCTTCCTTCAGACAGGCCATAAATTTTTCTGTATCTATCGGAGTGTAACCTCGGGTTTATTGATTATTGGCTAATTGACTGTTTGAGCACATGAGCACATAACACGTGAATGATGGGGTTATTGGGATTGTATTTTCCTTGGTTTATGTAAGACTCAAGGAATTTGGAGTGGTGGGTTCAGACACATACACGTGGGGTATAAAAGATTTTCACAAATGCTGGTCGGGGTCCTTGGCTAAGAGGAGACTCTGTCTTGGGCCCGCGGGTGTAATAAACTGCACTCCACTACTGCATTGTCTTTCTGAGTGAGTTTGTTTCCCGGATCGCGTGGCTACACCTTCACTTTAAGAACCATTGCCCAAGGAGCTAAATAACTTGCCTTAGGTGACATAGTAAAAAGAATTTCCCTGATAGTAATACAATTCTGAGAACCTGATTTGAAGTTGTTTGTTCAAAATGAAATATTTATGCTCCTAGGGACTGAACTGTGGTTTCCCTGGTGGCTCAAGTGGTAAAGAATCTGCCCCGGGTCAGGAAAGAATTTCCCCTGGAGAAGAAAATGGCAACCCACTCCAATATTCTTGTCTGGAGAATTCCATGGACAGAGGAGCCTGGTGGGCTACAGTCCATGGGAATCACAAGCAGCCAGACATGACTAAGCAATTAACACTTTCACTTTAGGAGCTAAACTAAATTTCAAAACTCCCACAGCCTCATGGTCTCAGTGAAGTAGGATAAAAATGCCTCCAAGAGATCAAATCTGAAATCCTTTAGCATGTAAGTGTTTCGTAAAAGTTTAGCTATTATTGTCAAGAAATAGTTTTTGGATGCTCATATATATTAGCACTTATATGTTTCTATACTTGTGATACAAAGATTCTTCAAAGCTCAGTGCTAGGAAGAGAACAATTCCTTAGCTATAAAGCCACGTGGAAATTTAAGAACACAGAAAATATAATGTAACAACACAGCCTCATCATCCTCACTGACATTAAAACCAGAGCATCTGCCATCTCAGATATCATTTGCTGACCTATTTTAAGGATACCTGAGATTCTGGCTCAGACTGTGTTGCCAGGAGCTTCCCTGGGGACTGAGGCAACCCAAAGTAGCCAACCAGGTGTACACTCCCTAAGGACTCTGGGTGGAACTCCTTTCAAGGCTTTGGTCTGAGCCTGAGCTGAAGGCAAGGCACAACCTGATTCATGCAAACACACAGTGCTACACACTGGGCTTCCCCAGTGGCTCAAGCAGTAAAGAACATACCTGTCAATGCAGGAGACTCAGGACATGAGGATTCGATCTCTGGGCAGGAAGATCCCTTGAAGGAAGAAATGACAATTCACTCCAGTATTCTTGCCTGGAAAACCTCATGAACAGAAGAGTTTGGTGGGCTATAGAGTCTGAAAGAGTTGGACACAACTCAGCAAACGTGCACAATGACAGCACTGTATTCTTCTCTGTGGGTGCTTAGTTGCTCAGTCATGTTCAAAACCCTACAGACTGTAACCCTCCAGGCTCCTGTGTCCATGGGGATTCTCCAGGCAAGAATACTGGACTGGAGTGCCATGCCCTTCTCCAGGGGATCTTCATAACCCAAGGATCAAACCTGTCTCTCTTATGTCTCCTGCATTGGTAGGTGGGTTCTTTAACACTAGTGCCACCTGGGAAGCCTTCTGTTCTTCTATTCTTACCTAATTATATCAGGTGTGGGATCCATAGCTAAAGAAGGAGGAGGAAAGAAGGAAGGGACACCCTTCTAGATCTGGACACCCTTCCTTTCCACTCCTTGGATTCTGTGTCTTCATAGCACACATCATGACAGTTGTTAAGCAATCACTGATTTAAAGTCCAGGACTTGGACATGAAAATGCAGATCAGCTACTCTTTCAACTAACAGTCACATGCATTTCACTTCATTAAGTCCATTAAAAGTGTTTCCTGCTTACTTTTTCTACTGTTCATCTGGGATGCAAAGAGTTGACTCATTTGAAAAGACCCTGATGATGTGAAAGATTGAAGGTAGGAGGAGAAGGAGACAACAGAGGATGAGATGGTTGGATGGCATCACCAACTCAATGGGCATGAGTTTGAGTAAACTCCGGCAGTTGATGATGGACAGGGAGGCCTGGCATGCTGCAGTCCATGGGGTCCCAAAGAGTTGGACACGACTGAGCAACTGAACGGAACTGAACTGATTTAAAGTCTATGGCTGTGCAAGGCTATGAGTTCCATAAGAACAAGAACCATGTCTGTTTGGTTTATTGCTTTTCCTCAGTGTTGAGCATAGTCCCTGACATATAGCAGTTCTCCAGGAATTGCTGTTGAGTGACAGATGCATGCATGAATTCTCTCTGCTGATAACACATGGAGTGGCCTCAGATCCTCTCCTTGCAAACATAGAATGAAGGGGTAAAGTGGGTTGGAGGAGGAAAGTGAATGAATATTTACTGAGTATCCCTTTTGCTCTATGCATTTTCATATATTACTTCAGGAAAACCTTATCTTGTAAAGGGTGGACAAGAAAATGCAGACCAGCTACTTGTTTGATTAATAGTCACATGCATTTCACTTCATTAAGTGCATTAAATGTGCTTCCTGCTTACTTTTCCTACTGTTCATCTGAGAGTGCTCAAATTTGGAGTTATTTTAGTGAAGCACTAAATTAACCAATTAGCAACTGTCAACTTTCTGTCTCTTTCTCTCTTTCTCTTTTTAAAACTCTCCAGGTTTCATGGATTCTTTTCTATGTCAAGTTTCTGTCTAGGAATTGGTTTATGTATGTGGACATCCTAGCTCTCTAAATCCAAGTGGAAAACTCCATTTCCTCTTGTTCCTTGAAATAGCAATCCCAACTGTGTCCCAAAGTCCTTTGTTCATCTTGTAGATGAGGCTTCCCAGATGGCATTAGTGGTAAAGAACCTGCTGGCCAATGCAGAAGATGCTGGTTCGATCCCTGGGTCAGAAAGATCCCCTGGAAGAGGGCATAACAATCCACTTCAGTAATCCCATAGAAAGAGGAGCCTGGTGGGCTACAGTTCATAGGGTTGCAAAGACTAGGACACGACTGAAGTGACTTAGCACATACACAGGACAAATTATAGTATTTTCTCCCCTCAAAACCCTCCCCACCCCATCAGGAGAAAAAAAAAAAGAAAGGAATAGATAGACTGTATAAGAAAATAGATACAGAGAGAGAGGCAGAAACAACTTCTAGTTTCTGTTCTGTTCTATCCTATGATACATTTATATTGATGATAATAATAAAGCTGAGCCCAAAGATGGTTGAACTGCAATTAAAATGGCAGCAGTGGGACTTCCCTGGTGGTCCAGTGGTTAAGACTCTGAGCTTCCCTGCAGGCGGACAGGTTCTATCACTGATCAGAGAAGTAAGTTACCACACGCCACTTGGCACAGTCAAAATAAAATGTCAACGGTCATTTCTTGGGAGCTCAGAGCAGAGCACATATTGAGGAAGTATCTCATTACCCAGCTCACTCTAGACAGACTAGGATTCTGAGGACTCTGCCACATATTAGGTGTGCAACACTAAAGAAGTTACTTAACCTCATTACACTTGATGCCTCATTTGTAAAATAAGGATAATAATAGTAGCAAGTAAATTAGATAATGCATACAAATTGCTTTTCACAGTGCCTGGTATGAAGCTAAGTGCCAAATAAAAAGTAGCTCTTATGAGTATGTACTCAAAAAACATTTATTGGGCTTTGTTATATAGGAGTCATAAAATTCAAAGTTGGGGGTGTAAACACTTATTTTTCTTTTAGACTTTAAGGCCATTTAGGCATAGAACTATTCTGAGAAGGAAGTACTCTAATATTGCTCTGATGTCTCATACGTGTATGTCCCATAGGAAGGGCCTCTATCCCCACTTGGCCAGGGTTCATAGACACGTAGACACATCAAACTGTTATCATTTATCCATTTATTCTAGGAGTGTAGAAATCTGATGTATTCATCAAGATAGTGTGAAATTAAGCTGGAATAATTATCTAAATGAACTGGGAAATTGTTGACTATCCAAAGTGGATTTTTTGGTTACCAACCATTTGAATATCCTTCTGATATTATGCGTTAAGTGCAGGCTCTCCTGACTAGGGAAGAGCAAGGAGTCAGAAACTACCTCTTCTCACACTCCAGCAACAAACGTGTGACTTGGACAATCAAATGCTCTCACCTTGGACTTTGAATCTTGAGAGAACTGGGCAAAAAGACAGGGATAATTGAGATCATATTTCCAGAAGGAAGGCTGTAAGTCTAAAGGGTCCAGTAGGGGTTGTGGCTGCACAAAACCTTTAACTGGACTGACCTATGGGACCAACAGTTTGCGTTTCTTGATGCCAAGTCTTCTTGATCTCATGTATTGTTCAAGCCTGATTCTCCATTTTTTCCAAGGATTCTGTGAGCTCCCCAAATCCTTCCTGTAACTTTTCTTTGTTTAATTTAGCTAAAGCTTATTTCTGTTGCTTGCAACCAAAAATCTAAAGGAAATACTCTTCTTTGACGAATAGTTCATGGTGCGCTGCTCTGATCTAAAGCTAGAGAAAATCACCTTTTCTCCTGTCTTGGGAGTATCACATATGCCTGGAGGGGAGACGCTTGACAGATTGCAGAAGATGCTTCTGATGAATGCAGGAAAAAAGGGGGAAAAAAAAGACTAGGGATATAAGATATTTTTTAAGAAAACCAATAGTGATTTCTTTCAGGGCTTGAGTCCAAAGCAGTAATTTTATTTTCATGTCAGTGCTGATGACTTTGGGGCATAAACATGAATCTGCTTAAAAATACATATTCATACACCAGGAAAAGCCTCCAGGAAAAATTCTAGTTACTTGTTAATACATTTAAATTGTCAAGTACAAATGAGTAGTTAAAGATGAAAATATAATTACATCAACTGATAGCCAGTAACAGCTGTTAGTAGTCCTGCAGATACCACATTTAATTTTTACAGCCTTCATCTTTCCTGTGTCTATTCTACCCTATATAATGGAGACATACCAGAATATGAGTTTCATTTCCTCAAGGCACAGATTAGACCCTTTTAAGAGTGACAGGATGGCCAGTTGTCAGCCTGCTATTTGTCTGGTTGTCCGTCTTCAGGGATTTTCCTTAAGTACCTCTGAGAGAGAACATACCTTAAGCCCTATGAGCTACCCCATCTAGTCTCAACAAGGTAGTATGTTGTGTGGGAGAGCAGAACTATGAGCAGAACCTCACTCCAGGCAGCCCCATTGCCTCTCACGGCCTCAGTTACTGCCCCAGCTCCTGCCAGATGAATAGGTTTTCTCACTTATCTGGAAAGTCTCCTGAAGCTTTAGTTTTGCTAGCGATCACATGCTACTTTAGCAGCTGAAATTAAGAATAGGGCTTAGAATGGAGCAGGGAAACAGAGAAAGGAAGAAAAAGAGGGACATTGACAAGGAGGAAAATAGCTTTAGCATTGCACATGGCATGGCAGACAGACACAGGAAGTGCTAACAGAGAGAATGAAGTCCAAAGAAACTGAGAAAGTCTTCCAATCCAGTTCTCATCTACTTCCCATCCTCACTCAGAGAACTGTCTGAGCTGCATTGGTGGGATCATGGATGGTGCTGTAACTACACTACGTCAGTCCTCCCCTCCCCTAAGGCATCTCCGCAGAAACCAACAGCTTGTCTGAGCCCAGCTTGAGCACCTGAGATGCAGTGGAAGGAAGGACAGGCAAACCAAGGTGGTCAGCACCCAGGCTCTTCCACTGAAAATCTAAAAGAATTTGAGCAAATCATTTAAACTCTCTGAAGCCCTCATTTCCTCATCTGTAGTAAGAGGATAATTACACTGCCCTGTAAAGTTGCAAAGATTAACAATATATTTTTTAAGCTGCCCAGGGTTGTAAAGTGAGCAATCAGTAACCAAAATTATTGTAATGATTGCTGTAACTATAATAGTTATCATTGTCATATCTGTCCTGCACAACCATGGCAGTCCTTGGAATGGGAAGTCTCTGGAACCGATCTGTGGATGTGAACCTAGGTGACACAAAGAGATTACACCGAAAGGACTCCCAACTAATCCAATCTGAGTATTAACTGGAATAGAGACAGTTCCAGAGAGGAATGAATAGGCTCCAAATTGTCCCCATGGAGTGCATCCTGAAAAAGTAGTATGAAACTAATAGCTTAGCTCCAAAGACAGATGTGTGCCACTCTGTGGTGAAGCATGGCTTATCTCTCCTAACGCAGTCATCGTGGAAATGAATGTTCTGTGGGAGGATCAAATAAGGTAGTATATGAGAGGCACTTGAGATTCTAGAAACAGGGTTGCCTGAATACAGCCTCCTTCCTCTTCTGAGCGACTCTGAGCTGTTTAGCTCCTAATTCAAGCAGCTGCCATAAGTTACTGGCAAGTAGCAATGAAGGAGTCTTGAATTCTGTTGTGGTCCTGGGAGAAAAAACCCAAGGGGCTTCCTCTCCTGTGGTCTAGGGAAGCAATTACTTAATGTCATGGAGCCAAAGAGTTAGTACTTCAGCCAATGAATATGGATTAAGATCTGTGTTTGGATCGCTAGGGTAAGGTCAGTGCTGATCCTACCTTACTGAAAAAGAACAATGGAACTTCCAAATAAACAGGGAGCGAAAGATGGAATGAATAGCAAACTAAATAAAACAGCAATAGTTGTTAAAATGGAAAAAAGCAAATTGTGAGAAAAAAGAACCAATAAATTAAAAGGAAGAAAGAAAATCAGGTATATCAATTATTACACTACATGCTAGCGAAAGGTTTGAAGACAGAAATTGTTAGACATCATATATTTTTATATATTATAATACTTACTGTTTATAAGTAACATGTGTGTGGGGAGGCTTCCCTGGTGGCTCAGATGTTAAAGAATCTGCCTGCAGTGAAGGGGATTTGGGTTTGATTCCTGAGTCCGAATGGCAACCCACTCCAATATTCTTGCCTGGAGAATCCCATGGTCAGAGCAGCCTGGCAGGTTACAGTCCATGGGGTCACAAAGAGTTGGACACAACTTGACACTTAACACTTTGACTTTTCATTATTTATAAGTAACGTGTGTGTGTGTGTGTGTGTGTGTGTGTGTGCGTGTGTGTGTGTGTGTGTGTTTGTGTGCGTGCATGCACTTAGTTGCTTCAGTTGGGTCAGACTCTTTAAGACCCCGTGGACTGTAGCCTGCCATGGCTTTTGTCTATCCCATGTCTCCTCTGTCCATGGGATTTTCCAGGCAAGCATACTGGAGTAGGTTGCCATGCCCTCCTACAAGGGATCTTCCTGACCCAAGGATTGAACCCATGTCTCTTAAGTCTCCTGAAAGGGCAGGCATGTTCTTTATCACTAGTACCACTTGGGAAGCTCTATGAGTAACCTACATAAAATAAAATAATCATTCAGTTCTTTTATTCAAAAGGGACACAGATAGAAAAGAAATACCAGTCAATTGCAAACAAAAAGAAAGCAAGAGCAGCAATATTAATGTCACTCAAAATGGAATTTAGGGTTAAAGGTGCTATGCAGATTAAAGAAAATAATTATTTTACAGAATTTCAATAGGAAAGGACTAAGGGAATGGACAAGATGAAATATTTCAATAGATGATAGACAAGGATTTTCCAAAATTGATGAAAGATATTGAGCCACTCATTCAAGAACCCCCATCAGAAAAAATAGGAAACTACATACAAGTATATCTCGATAAAACAGTTTCAAAACAAAGACGAGAGAACAGTATTTAGATAGCCAGGGCCATACTTTGACTGCTTTAATATGGCAGAGAAAGGATAGAAGCCAGAAGACTATGAAGTGATATTTTTTCACATAAAAAGAGTAATACACACACACACACACACACACACACACACACAAATGTGAAGGGAGCGAAACAGATTAAAAGTTCTAAACTTGTATCATTGCAGCTAGCTAGGGAAATGGGGAAAATAATCATTTTTATTATATTGTAATAAGTCAAGTTTCTTGCTGGTTATAAAAGGAAAAAGCAAGTGTATGCTGTTTACTATATATATACTTTAGACATAAGATTGAAGACAAAAGGAAGGAAAACAATCTATAATACAGACACTTAAGTCACCATCAGATGATGTTAAGACTGTAAAAAAAAAAAAAAGAGAGAGCATTATTAGAGATGAAGAGAGACAGTCCATAAAAAGAAAATAACAATTCACAAGAATATATGAATCTAATAACATGGTGAGAACAGCCACTGACCCTCCTGATGGAGAACTTGGCTTCACCCCACTGACTGAGAACAGCTGATGGAACCAGGGTTAAGTATGGGGTATGGAATCTTACTGCTAGAGGTATTGCCCTCTCTGCCCCTAATATGAGTTACTTTGACATCTGGGGGTTGACTAAAGATTATTACTGTGTTTATGGTGACTATTTCTCAATAGAGAGAAAGTTGGGATGGAGGCTAAGAAACCCTGGGGCTGACTTACATCATGTAGAGAAATTTTTGATTGGTGAAGGATATAGCCCACTGTTAAGGAGATGACACAAAAATATCTTCCTTGCCTTCAAGCAGCTTACAGTCTGGGGAAGACCAGCTTGCAATACCGGACATAGCACGATAAAAAATGGTAGATGTAAAAGTATAAAGACATAGGATGCTAAGTGTCACAAAGAGTTACAAATAAAGGCAAAAGCTAAAGTATGAAAAATTGAACTAGAAAGTCACTAACTCAAATGCAGGGTGATAGAAAGCCAAGCTTTTATTTCACATCCAGTGTCAGGATTGCACAAGTTTAAAGTGCAATAATATCATATCTCCATGGGGGCTATTAGTCAGCACATCACACATCCTTGAGTCTTGCATTTGAAAATTGTTTGAAATCTTTCTTAAATTATGTTTTAACAAAATGAAATATGTGGAAGGTTAAACTGTAAAAACCGGAAGTTCCTGTGAGACCCTTACTTCATGCAGTTTTCTGTGGAAACCATCTTGCTTGGAGGAAGAGTCGGTGCACACCCTTTCCCATGAGCTTTCAGTAAGACTGCATCTCTTTGGAAGGGATGCAAACACAGGGGAGTCAACTCAACAGGACAAAAAGAAAACAGTTGAGACAACCTGCAGCTTCCCCAATAGCATCCTGCAAGCCCCTCCATGTGAAAATTGCAGGGCAGAAATCTAAAGAAAGTATAGGAGCATTCGGAAAACAACTGGTAGAATAATCATTCTATTTAATTACCACAGTGCCTGATGTAAAATAGGACCAACTGATCCCAGCATTCTCCTTTCCCATCTACTGAATGTAAATACAGCTCATGGCTCTCAGTTGAAGACGGTAGCCTTACATTTCCTGCAGAGGTGGCAGGTCAATTGAAATTCTTGCATAGCAAAAATTATGCTCAGATTAAAACCAGGAACTTCCAGGTGCTGCAGTTGGATTTAGAAAAGGCAGAGGAATCAGAGTGCAGTTGTGAGGTGGTTTGAACGTTCTTTGCACTCATTCAAACACTAGCAAAGTAACGCTCAAAATTCTCCAAGCCAGGCTTCAATATGTAAACTGTGAACTTCCAGATGTTCAAGCAGGATTTAAAAAAGGCAGAAGAACAAGAGATCAAACTGCCAGCATCTACTAGATCAACAAAAAAGCAAGAGACTTCCAGAAAAACATCTCCTTTTGCTTTATTGACTATGCCAAAACCTTTGACTGTGTTGATCACAACTGTGGAAAATTCTTCAAGAGATGGGAATAACAGACCACCTTACTTGCCTCCTAAGAAATCTGTATTCAGGTCAAGAAGCAACAGTTAGAACTGGACATGGAACAATGGACTGATTCCAAATTGGGAAAGGAGTATATCAAGTCTGTATATTGTGAGCCTGCTAATTTAACTTATATTCAGATTACATCATGCAAAATGCTGGGCTGGATGAAGCACAGTTGGAATCAAGACTGCTGGGAGAAATATCAATTACCTCAGATATTCAGATGACAACACCCTTATGACAGAAAGTGAAGAAGTGCAAGAGGAGAAGGGGACAACAGAGGATGAGATGGTGGATGGCATCACCAACTTGATGGGCATTAGTTTGAGGGAAGCTTCATGTTCTGCAGTCCATGGAGTCGCAAAGAGTCAGACAGGACTGAGCAACTGAGCTGAACTGAACTGAGAATACTGGAGTGGGTTGCCGTACCCTCCCCCAGGGTATCTTCCTAATCCTGGGATTAAACTGGGGTCTCCTGTTGTTGGAGGCAGATTCTTTACCATCTGAGCCACCAGAGAAACTCACTACCCTGGTTACCCTATGAAAAATAGACAAAAATTGGATAAGAGCTGAGGTTGGGAGTCCAATAATATAGGTTATTGCAATACTTGAGGCAAGAGGCAGTGGTAGCTTAAACAAGGGTTATAATGTGTTGTGGTCACTCCTTTGGATGTACCTCTGTTGAAAACTGATTTCAGATGTCAGCCATGATTATCAGCTCACCCCTTCACCCCACCAACACACATTAAGAGGGGGCATGGAAAAGTGTATTACTTATATAAAAAGGTTTGTGGAGAGAACTGAGTAGGCGTCCTGAGATGGTCCAAAAATGGCTTAGAGCAGGAAAAGGACATTGCTTTAGGCTAGTCAGAGGGGGGCTGAACTGCAGCCTCCCACACGTGGTTTGCCTCTCCCCTGGTGCCAAAGGAGGGAGAACACCTGGGGAAGAAGGGCAAGAAGGAAGGCTAAGTAGTCAAACATCCAAAAATGGAGTCCAGATCTTTACTATTGATACCTAATGGGAGAGGTGGTGAGAGGAGATCAGACTCTGGAACTCTTTTTAAGACTGAGGTATAATATTTATACTTGGAATGGAACTTGGGATGCAAGGAAAAGAGAGAAGTTAGGGAGTTATTTGTCTCTCACTATATCTTAGCAAATAACAAAATTTTTTTTAATTGGCAAGAAAGTTAGTTTATTTGTTCATGGGGCTCCCCCCCACCCCACCGCCACTTCTATATTGAAGGTTTTATTTAAATAAAAACATGATGTCCTTTACTTCATTTAATCCTCTCCAACTCCCCCAACCATTTTCTCTGTAAAGTAAGACAGTCCTCTGCAAGCAGGAATGTTTAAAACATATTTATGTCCTGGATTAGAAGAATCAATTTTGTGAAATGACTATATTACTTTAAACAATTCAATGCAAGTCCTATCAAATTACCAAGGGCATTTTTCACAGAATTAGAACAAAAAGTTTTGTTATTTGTTTGGAAACACAAAAGACCCTGAAGAGCTAAAGATATCTTGAGAAAGAAAAATGGAGCAGGAAGAATCATGCTCCCTGGCGTCACATTATACTACAAAGTTACAATTATTAACACAGTACGGTGCTGGTGCAAAAAAACAGAAATAAACAGTGTAGAAAGCCCAGAGATAAACCCACACACTTATGTCTGGGTTTATGTCATAGATTAAGTGACCACATTAATCTATGACAAAGGAGGCAAGAATATACAATGGAAAAAAGGCAGCCTCTTCAATATGTGGTGCTGGGAAAACAAGAGAATTTCATGTAAAAGAATGAAATTAGAATACTCCCTAATACCAAACACAAAAATAAACTTAAAATGGATTGAAGATCTAAATGCAAGGCTAGATACTATAAAACTTAGAGGAAAACATAGGCAGAACACTCTTTGACATAAATCACAGCAAGATCTATTTTGACCCACCTTCTGAATTCATGAAATTGAAAAGAAAGTAAGCAAATGGGACCTAGAGAAACTTAGGAGCTATTGCACAGCAAAGGTAATTATAAACTAGATGAAAGACAACCCTCACAATGAGAGAAAATATTTGCAAATGAAGCAACTGACAAGGGATTAATCTCCAAAATATACAAACAGTTCATGCAGCTCAATAGCAAAACAACAAGCAACCCAATCAAAAAATGAGTGGAAGACCTAAATAGACATTTCTCCAAAGAAGACATACAGATGGCTAATAAACACATGAAAAGATGCTCAACATCCTTAATTAATAGAGAAGTGCCAATCAAAACTACAATCACCTCACATCGTCAGAATGGCCATCATCAAAAAAATCTACAAACAAACAATAAATTCTGGAGAGGGTGTAAAGAAGACAGAACCCTCTTATCCTATCAGTGGGAATGTAAATTGATATAGCCACTATGGAGAACATTACGGAGGTTCTTCAAAACACTAAAAATACAACTACCATATGATCCAGCAATCCCACAATTGGGCATATACCTTGAGAATACTATAATTCAAAAAGACATATGTACCCCTAGTGTTCATCACAGCACTATTTACAATAGCCAAACCTGGAAACAACTTAAATGCCCATCAAGGGAAGAATGGATAAAGACGTGGTACAGTTCAGTTCAGTTCAGTCTCTCAGGTATGTCCCACTCTTTGCAACCCCGTGCACTGCAGCACACTAGGCTTCCCTGTCCATCACCAACTCCTGAGTCTACTCAAACTCATGTCCATCATGTTGGTGATACCATCCAACCATCCTGTCCTCTGTCGTCCCTTTCTCCTCCTGCCTTCAATCTTTCCCAGCATCAAGGTCTTTTCCAATGAGTTCGTTCTTTGCATCAGTTAGTCAAAGTACTGGAGTTTCAGCTTCAGCATGAGTACTTCCAGTGAATATTCAGAACTGATTTCCTTTAAGATGGACTGGTTGGATCTCCTTGCAGTCCAAGGGACTCTCAAGAGTCTTCTCCAACACCACAGTTCAAAAGCATCAATTCTTCGGTGCTCAGCTTTATAGTCCAGCTCTCACATCCATACATGAGTACTGAAAAAACTAGTTTTGACTAGATGGACCTTTGTTGGCAAAGTAATGTCTCTGCTTTTTAATATGCTGTCTAGGTTGGTCATAGCTTTTCTTCCAAGGAGCAAGCGTCTTTTAACTTCACGGCTGCAGTCACCATCTGCAGTGATGTTGGAGCCCCCCAAAATAAAGTCTGTCACTGTTTCCTCATCAATTTGCCATGAAGTGATGGGCCCAGATGCCATGATCTTAGTTTTCTGAATGTTGAGTTTTAAGCTAACTTTTTCACTCTCCTCTTCACTTTCATCAAGAGGCTCTTTAGTTCTTCTTCACTTTCTGCCATAAGGGTGGTGTCATCTGTGTGTCTAAGCTTATTGATATTTCCTCCAGCAATCCTGATTCCAACTTGTGATTCATCCATTCCAGCATTTCTCATGACGTATTCTGCATATAAGTTAAATAAGCAGGGAGACAATACACAGCCTTGATATACTCCTTTCCCGATTTGGAACCAGTCCATTGTTCCATGTCCAGTTCCAACTGTTGCTTCTTGACCTGCATACGGATTTCTCAGGAGGCAGGTCAGGTGGTTTGGCATTCCACTCTCTTTAAGAATTTTCCACTGTTTGTTGTGATCCACACAGTCAAAGTCTTTGGCATAGTCAGTAAAGCAAAAGGAGATGTTTTTCTTGATGATCCAACAGATGTTGGCAATTTGATCTCTGGTTCCTCTGCCTTTTCTAAATTCAGTTTGAACATCTGGAAGTTCATAGCTCACATACTGTTGAAGCCTGGCTTGGAGAGTTTTGAGCATTACCTTACTAGCAGGTGAGATGAGTGCAATTGTGCGGTAGTTTAAGCATTCTTTGGCATTGCCTTTCTTTGGAATTGGAATGAAAACGGACCTTTTCCAGTCCTGTGGCCACTGCTGAGTTTTCCAGATTTGCTGGCATATTGAGTGCAGCACTTTCACAGCATCATCTTTTAGGATTTGAAATAACTCAAGTGGAATTACATCACCTCCACTAGCTTTGTTTGTAGTGATGCATCCTAAGGCCCACTTGACTTCAGACTCTAGGATGTCTGGCTCTAGGTGAATGATCACACCATTGTGGTTATCTGGGTCAGATGTTTTTTTGTATAGTTCTGTGTATTTTTGCCACCTCTTCTTAATATCTTCTGCTTCTGTTAGGTCCATACCATTTCTGTCCTTTATTGAGCCCGTGTTTGCAGGAAATGTTTCCTTGGTATCTCTAATTTTCTTGAAGAGATCTCTAGTCTTTCCCATTCTATTGTTTTCCTCTATTTCTTTACATTGATCCCTGCAAAGTCTTTCTTATCTCTCCTTGTTATTCTTTGGAAATCTGCATTCAAATGGATATTTCTTTTCTTTTCTCCTTTGCCTTTAGCTTCTCTTTTCTCAGCTATTTTAGATGGACCTTTGTTGGCAAAGTAATGTCTCTGCTTTTTAATATGCTGTCTAGGTTGGTCATAGCTTTTCTTCCAAGGAGCAAGCGTCTTTTAACTTCACGGCTGCAGTCACCATCTGCAGTGATGTTGGAGCCCCCCAAAATAAAGTCTGTCACTGTTTCCTCATCAATTTGCCATGAAGTGATGGGCCCAGATGCCATGATCTTAGTTTTCTGAATGTTGAGTTTTAAGCTAACTTTTTCACTCTCCTCTTTCACTTTCATCAAGAGGCTCTTTAGTTCTTCTTCACTTTCTGCCATAAGGGTGGTGTCATCTGTGTATCTAAGCTTATTGATATTTCCTCCAGCAATCCTGATTCCAACTTGTGATTCATCCATTCCAGCATTTCTCATGACGTATTCTGCATATAAGTTAAATAAGCAGGGAGACAATACACAGCCTTGATATACTCCTTTCCCGATTTGGAACCAGTCCATTGTTCCATGTCCAGTTCCAACTGTTGCTTCTTGACCTGCATACGGATTTCTCAGGAGGCAGGTCAGGTGGTTTGGCATTCCACTCTCTTTAAGAATTTTCCACTGTTTGTTGTGATCCACACAGTCAAAGTCTTTGGCATAGTCAGTAAAGCAAAAGGAGATGTTTTTCTTGATGATCCAACAGATGTTGGCAATTTGATCTCTGATTCCTCTGCCTTTTCTAAATTCAGTTTGAACATCTGGAAGTTCACGGCTCACATACTGTTGAAGCCTGGCTTGGAGAGTTTTGAGCATTACCTTACTAGCAGGTGAGATAAGTGCAATTGTGCGGTAGCTTAAGCATTCTTTGGCATTGCCTTTCTTTGGAATTGAAATGAAAACGGACCTTTTCCAGTCCTGTGGCCACTGCTGAGTTTTCCAGATTTGCTGGCATATTGAGTGCAGCACTTTCACAGCATCATCTTTTAGATTTGAAATAACTCAAGTGGAATTACATCACCTCCACTAGCTTTGTTTGTAGTGATGCATCCTAAGGCCCACTTGACTTCAGACTCTAGGATGTCTGGCTCTAGGTGAATTATCACACCATTGTGGTTATCTGGGTCAGATGTTTTTTTGTATAGTTCTGTGTATTTTTGCCACCTCTTCTTAATATCTTCTGCTTCTGTTAGGTCCATACCATTTCTGTCCTTTATTGAGCCCGTGTTTGCAGGAAATGTTTCCTTGGTATCTCTAATTTTCTTGAAGAGATCTCTAGTCTTTCCCATTCTATTGTTTTCCTCTATTTCTTTACATTGATCCCTGCAAAGTCTTTCTTATCTCTCCTTGTTATTCTTTGGAAATCTGCATTCAAATGGATATTTCTTTTCTTTTCTCCTTTGCCTTTAGCTTCTCTTTTCTCAGCTATTTGTAAGGCCTCCTCAGACAACCATTTTGCCTTTTTGCATTTCTTTTTCTTGGGGATGGTCTTGATCACTGCCTCCTGTAAAATGTCACAAACCTCTCTCCATAGTCCTTCAGAGGCTCTGTCTATCAGATCTAATCCCTTGAATCTATTTGTCACTTCCATTGTATAATCATAAGGGATTTGATTTGGGTCATACCTGAATGGTCTAGTGTTTTCCCCTACTTTCTTCAATGTAAGACTGAATTTTACAATAAGGAGTTCATGATCTGAGCCACAGTCAGCTCCCAGTCTTGTTTTTGCTGATATAAACCATAAAAAGGAATAAAATAGTAGAATTTGCAGAAATGTGGATGGATCTAGAGACTGTCATATAGAGTGAAGTAAGTCAGAAAATGAAAAACGAATATCATATTATATTGCTTATATGTAGAATCTAGAAAATCAATAGAGATGAACTTATTTGCAAAGCAGAAGTAAAGACACAGATGCAGAGAATGGATCAATGGATACCAGAGTGGGAGGGGGTGGGATAAACTGGGAAACTGGAATTGACATTTACACACTGCTTGGTATAAAACAGGTAAAAAGTGAAAACGTACTGTATAGCATAGGGAACCCTACTCAGTGCTCTTTGGTGACCTAAATGGGGAGGAAACCCAAAAAGGAGGGACATATATAGCTGATTCACTTTGCCGTACAGCAGAAACTAACATAACTTTGTAAATAAACTATACTGAAACAAAAATTAATTTTAAAAGCTCATGGATTGAAAAAACTGTAATATGTTATTAGGGTATTATGTTGACTTAAGATTAGATGCTACCTTGTTTATTGCTCAAGTCAAACACTGATGTTAAGCAAAATTTTCTTAGTATATCCTAAATTAGAACATTGAGATTTTATATCATGTTTTATCACAGATCTATTTAAACTTCTGAGATATAAAGAATTTTTTTATTACAACTTTTGTTTCAAAAGATACTTGTTATTATTTCATGACTAATTAAAGAGAAAGCTGTGTTATAATAAAAGTGTCTTAAAATTCTGAGTTATATCCCCACTGTTGTCATAAATTAAGGAAGTATGTGATCCTATGTACATCAGTTCTCTTTTCTGAATCTTATAAGAAAAATGAGGAAACAGGATTCAAAAATTCCCAGGATTACTCAGTGATGCCATGTGTGGACAGCAAGTTTAAAAGTTTCAGAAACATTTAGACAGTTGAATGCATTCTCACAGTGACTTGCAACAAAACTCTTCACCTTTGTCTTGCCAAATACAAGTGGAATGGTTTCATGGTTAGAGAAACTGAGAGGAAAATATTTAGCTCCCAAGTGAGGAAATTTGTAAGAAGTATTTTTAAATAAACTTTTTGATGAAATGAAAATATATGTAATATATGAAAAAACATATTTAATGAAAATATGTCTGTTGTTGAAAATAAGAAAAACACTAAACAGTACAGAGAATATTTAATAAAAATTTGCAAATTGCATTCTTCATTCCTGATCTCTAGAGATTTAGAAAGAATAAGGTCAGTAGAACCTATTTGTTATTAAAATTTAACTTTCAAATACTTTGCATAACTGTAGTCCAGTGTTTTAGGATAGGTTACTCATTTGAAATCAAAGAGATTATAAAAAACTTAAATGCAAATTATCTAAAGTTACTGTGACCCTGGAATATTAATATTAAGCTTAAAAATATTGCTATAACCCTGTCAAAATTATGACTATATGTTAATTATCCCTTGTCCAAAGAAAAGAAATTTTTGTACGTAATTTAAAATAAAACAATAGAAAGATGGCCAAAGTCATATAAACCTTTAAATCAACTTTTTTTTTTGACAACCAAAGAACCACTTTCAAAATTGATGTACTCTGATTTAGAAAACAGCTCTATCTCAGATATTACAGTCCAGTCCTGCTGCAATTTAAATGTCACCAGTGGCTATTTGCTGTATCCAATGCTCTGTTCTATGAGAAGAATCTCAGCCTTCATTTTTAAAAAACTTTTTAATTTTGTACTGGAGTATAACTGATTAACAATGTCGTGATAGTTTCAGGTGGACAGCAAAAGGACTCAGCCATACATGTACAAGTATCAATTATCCCCCAAACTCCCTCCCATCCAAGCTTCTATATAACACTGAGCAGAATTTCTGTGCTATGCAATAGGTCATTGTTGGTTATTCTTTTTAAATATAGCAGTGTATACCTCTCCATCCCAAACTCCCTGGTTATCCCTTCCCCAAATCCTTCCTTCTGGCAACCGTAAGTTCATGCTCTGATTCTTTACTCCTGATCTTAAACCTTAATTTTCACAAAACCTACCATATTTGGTAATTATTTTGATAATTCAGTTCCCAATTCAAGTCATATCATGTCTTGCCTTTTAGTTGATTTTGTGGTTCTGTTCATGGTACCACAGACAGCTTTTTGATGGGAAAGGCAGTGGCCTCTCATGATTGATTGTATGCTTAGAACCTTGCATAAAGCTTGATACCTGTAAGGATTCCAACAAATGTTTGCTATTCAAATAGTGATTGCTAAGTTCAAACAGTGGTTGGAAACTGAATCACAAAAATTAAGTCTAGTCTTTTGTTGTGATGTGTGCTAAGCAGTTTAGAACAACTGTCTTGCATTGAGCATACTCACTCAATCGTGTCCAACTCTTTACTACCCTTTGGACTGTAGACTGCTGGTTTCCTCAATTCATGGGATCTCTCATGATTGATTGTATGCTTAGAACCTTGCATAAAGCTTGATACCTGTAAGGATTCCAACAAATGTTTGCTATTCAAATAGTGATTGCTAAGTTCAAACAGTGGTTGGAAACTGAATCACAAAAATTAAGTCTAGTCTTTTGTTGTGATGTGTGCTAAGCAGTTTAGAACAACTGTCTTGCATTGAGCATACTCACTCAATCGTGTCCAACTCTTTACTACCCTTTGGACTGTAGACTGCTGGTTTCCTCAATTCATGGGATTTTCCAGGCAAGAATACTGTAGTAGATTGCTATGCCCTTCTCCAGGGGATCTTCCCAACCAGGGGTCAAACCCACATCTCTTGTGTCTCCTGCATAACGTGTGAATTCTTTATCCACCAAGCCGTCAGGGAAGCCAAACGTTAGAAAGACTAATTGAGTTCTATAAGAGCAACTTTAATATTCACCAGAATAGAAGATTTGTTGCCAAAGTAAGAAGATGGGGAAGTTTATCAGCATATCTGAGGACAGATGCATCCTGTTTCATGGAAATAAGAATGAATCAAAGAGAGCTGGAAGCCAAGTTAGGTAAAAATATATTAGGCCTTTATGAAGGCTAGAAGGAAGTTTTTTCTTAGGGAAATGTATAGTTTATATATGGTTTATATTTTCTTTGAGTTTAATTTTATCTATCTTACAATCATAGGTAATTTTTTAAATGCCAATACAGCTCAGCTGTGCTGAAGCTTGTTTTTTGTTTTTTATTTTTTTCCCTCGTTGGACCATGGTTTTCAAGAGTAAATACGGCAATGATAATGGAAGTGAGGGAATCCCAACAGAAAGATTCAATTCATTTGGCAGACAAAATATTGCTTGGGTATTCTTGTTTCAGTGCTCCCCTCTATTCAAACCTGGAAATTCATGTTTGATGATAAAGGTCAGCAAATGGGGCTGATATAATGAATAAAATAAAATTTTCTGCAGCAGAGTTTATATCAACTTGTATAACCTACTTCTTATCTTAGCTCTTATATTTCAATGTCCACCACCAATCCTCAGCCATATGAAAGTTTCTTGGGATAATCTTGATCTTAGCCAAAAGGGATTTATGCATTAGCCTAGTGTTCTGGGCCTTAATTTGAAGTTTATTATAGTAACTTGACACTAAATGTGCATGCTGATTTTGATAATTTAGATTTTGTTCCTGTTACTAAGAGCAGCTTTCACTTCAACACCCACTTCACTTAGTTGTAAGGGGCTTAGAAAATTAAAACCATGCAAAGCTAGGCTTGGTTCCAGTAGAAGGTACCAGAGTCATTTCTAGGACATAACTTGAAGGACTGTCTGTGACCAGTACTAACTCAGAGCAGCTTTGAAACACAACATAGGATCACAGAGTGTCCAGTCCAATGGGCAAGGGAAAGAGGTGAAAATCATAGTATTCAGAGATTTAGGTTGGTAAATAAAATTCCAGGCTACTTATAGCCAGTGCTTGTTTCTATACCCTGAATGTTTCTTTTTTTTTTTTTTTAAGTCCTAAAATACCATCCAAGCCTTGAAGAAAGACAAGGCTCTGGAATTTTTACCTTGATAAGGAGTAGTAACACCTTAGTGCTTTACTAATTCATTGGGCTTCCCTGATAAAGAATCCAAATCAGGAAATCCTGGTTTGATTCCTGGGTCGAGAAGATTCCCTGGAGGGGGAATAGGCTACCCATTCCAGTATTCTTGTGATTCTCTGGTGGCTGGAGACTCCCCATCGACAGAGGTGCCTGGTGCGCTATGGCCCATTGGGTGACAAAGAGTTGGACATGAGTGAGTGCATGAGGCATAGCATACTAATTCATTGTTCAGCAAATCTTTACTGATGGTTCCTCAGTTCATTAAATGCTTTATGTAATTATAATTGACTATCAGGCACTGTTCTAGGTGTGATGATTATAACATTTAAAAACAACAGTCAAAATTATCTGCTCTTAAGAGTTTATACTTGGATGGCCTTCCCATATCTATCAAATTTTCAGCTTTTCTAGTAAGGGTCTGTGGTTTCTGCCTAATGGTGTTCTCTCTACCTGGAAGCAATAGTAAAAAGGTTTACTATGATCCTTGATCCTCTGATGTGTGTGCTGGGAAGGGAGGTGGTGTAGGGAATCAGTAGGCTAGCATACTTGCTGCCCAAATAATCAACCCAGGATCTCAAGGTCATCTTGATGCCATTAATGAATCTTCTCAGAAACACATCCCTATACAGTGAGAAAAGAATGTTTTTAAGAGATAGAAACAATTGTACTGCTCTAGAACCCACTGCTGTATGGGTGTTAACATTGATGTCATATTCTTTATTAGTCACAGTTGAGTTTAAGAAACAAAAACAGCTCAGGGTATTTTAAGCAGGAACTGACATGAGGCAGAGAATTAGATGCCTACAAAATAGTTAAATGTTATACCAACAGATACTTTCCTGTTTGGGCCTCCAGTAACATTTCAGAAACTGTAAGTCAACACTGGAACTGTGCCAGAAAAAAAGGGACCCCACTATTACCTCAGAAACTGCCACTGTTTAACACACAGAAAACTGGGTAACAGAAAATAAAATATTACCTGAGAAAGCTATGGTTATGACCATAACCATGCTTGAGAGCAGAAATAGCCAAAAAAGGGTAGAAAGATGTCTTCCACTTTGCTTTCACTTTCCAAATTTTTGGCAAGTTCATTTTAAATAGTGGAATAGTTTGCAGCCAGAACTCTAGCTATGAGTCGAAGAAGGCAAAATGCAGGCTGAGTGAACCCAATTCACATTATGCAATATCCACTTTAACCTCCCAGACTCTTAGACGTTCACTTGACTTAATGAATCCGTTTCTGGGTACCAAAGTGAAAGTGAAGTCGCTCAGTCGTGTCTGACTCTTTGCGACCCGTGGACTGTAGCCCACCAAGCTCCTCCGTTCATGGGATTCTCCAGGCAAGAATACTGGAGTAGGTTGACAGACATACTAAAAAACACTGCCCAATGGATTCTCATACTTANAATCCATCTTCATTAAGAAGTCTTCAACACCACAGTTCAAAAACATCAATTCTTCAGTGCTCAGCTTTCTTCACAGTCCAACTCTCACATCCATACATGACCACTGGAAAAACCATAGCCTTGACTAGACGGACCTTAGTCGGCAAAGTAATGTCTCTGCTTTTGAATATGTTATCTAGGTTGCTCATAACTTTTCTTCCAAGGAGTAAGCGTCTTTTAATTTCATGGCTGCAATCACCATCTGCAGTGATTTTGGAGCCCAAAAAAATAAAGTCTGACCCTGTTTCCACTGTTTCTCCATCTATTTCCCATGGAGTGATGGGACCAGATGCCATGATCTTCATTTTCTGAATGTTGAGCTTTAAGCCAACTTTTTCACTCTCCACTTTTACTTTCATCAAGAAGCTTTTTAGTTCCTCTTCACTTCCTGCCATAAGGGTGGTGTCATCTGCACAATTCCATCCTAGGCGTATACCTTGAGGAAACAAAAATTGAAAAAGTCACATGTATCCCATTGTTCATTGCAACACTATTTATGATAGCTAGAACACAGAAGCAATCTAGATGTCCACTGACAGATGAATGGATAAAAAAGTTGTGGTACATATACACAATGGAATATTACTCAGCCGTAAAATGGAATGCATCTGAGTCAGTTCTAATGAGATGGATGAACCTAGAATCTATTATACAGACAGAAGTAAGTCAGAAAGTGAAAGATAAATATGCATTCTAACACATATATATGGAATCTAGAAAAATGGTACTGAAGAATTTATTTACAGGGCAGCAATGGAGAAACAGACATGGAGAATAGACTTATGGACATGGGGAGAGGGGAGGAGAGGGCAAGATGTATGGAAAGAGTAACATGGAAACTTACATTACCATATGTAAAATAGATAGCCAATGAGAATTTGCTGTATGGCTGAGGAAAGTCAAACAGGGGCTCTCTATCAACCTAGAGGGGTGGGACGGGAAGGCAGATGGGAGGGAGGTTCCAAAGGGAGGGGATATATGTATACCTATGGCTGATTCATGTTGAGGTTTGACAGAAAAAAAAAATTCTATAAAACAATTATCCATCAATAAAAAATAATTTTTTTAAAGAAAATTAAAGGCAGAGATAGAAATGAGTCCACAAATTAATCAAATCTTATTTTCCACACATCCCATGTTTGGGTTTTATTTAACATTAACTCTACAATATCACCCTATTACTATATGCATGTTTGCAACACAGAAAGATATATTTTTTGCTTTGGTGTCTGTAAAAAGGGATTTTAAATGTATAATTTAAGCACTGCAGCTGAGCTGAGTGCATTACATGCTGAGGTTTACCGTCCTAATTCAAACAACTTCTCAATTCCCAGCCTGAAACATGAAGTCAATTAGAAATCAGTGAACAGAAGCAGAGAACTTGTTAAAATATAAGTTTATTTTCTTAAGAAATAAGATTGCTTCCTTTACAATACAGTATCCTCTCAGTGGCCAAATCACCTAGTACAAAGTAATAACTTACTTTGAATCAGTACAAACACTGAAACACCATTAGAAACACTTTCCTTTTTACAAAACAATTTATGCCGATTTTATGATGTAAAATAGCCTCTCATACTAAGAACACTAAAAGTATCTTAAATTATTTCCCTGTAGTGTTAAAAATGCACAGTTTAAAATCCCTTAATGGAAGACCTGCAGTAGTTCTGGCTGTCCGGTTCAGAATCTCATTATTCTAAACAGACACTGAGACCATTATCATCCTAGTGGTTCTAAGGTAATCACAATGGCCCTTATTAAAGGGGAGACAAGACAGTCAGTAGGAGTAGGAAATGGAATGATGGAAGTAAATGTTGGAGTAATGTAATTACTGGCTGAGGCCACTAGCCAGGACTCCTCTAGAGGCTGTGAAAGTCTGCCTGCAATGCAGGAGACCCTGGATTGTAGGTCTAGGGTCTTCTGCAATCCTGCAATGCAGGTTCAATCCCTGGATCAGAAAGATCCCCTGGAGAAGGGAATGGCAACCCACTCCAGTATTCTTGCCTGGAGAATCCCATGAATAGAGGAGCCTGTGAGCTACAGTCNATCAAAGATATTATATAGGTATTTACTGAACAAGAGAGAAAATAAATTTCAGCAAATACTGTTCTGATAAAATTCAAAAATATAATAACTAAGTATAGTTCTTTGTAATATAAGCCTCCCAGTGAGAAAAATTGGATTATTTTGTTAAGGGATATAATTTTGCTTAATTGAGGCTTAAAATTACTTTCCCTATAATCAAAATAGTTGCAGAGTAGAGTAATGCTACTCTGTATTAAGATAGTTTTTCATATTTCATCTTTTCACATGATATGATCTGCCAATACTGATATCAATCCATGAGTGTCTGATTTTAATTGGCCATATTCATATCTTAAAAGATAGATTTAGGATTCTATTAGATTCTTCTCTTGCCTTTTAACTTGTCATTACATTGCAAACTAATCACTTCTGATGAAGATTAGAAGGAAGCTCCTTAACTGATCAACTGTATGGATTTTGAAATAAGGAAATTTTTGTACTTGCATTGCTATGTCCAAAATATTGCTGTTACAGGAGTTTGAGCTGGAAAAGTATATCACTGCAAATTTATGTGAGAATGGAGATTTGTTTTTTTGTTTTAAATTTACGGCACAGAAAATGTATAAAGCAGCTTGACATTACTTGTGGCTCAAACATTAGGGTGTTATGGAAATGACTTCACAGTGTACTTGTCCCATACTTATAAGTGGTATTTTGCCTTCAAATTCTAGGTTGAATTCAGTAAACATTATCAATTCTGTGGAAAAAGTGGATTTCCAAAGTAATTTAGTTTTTAACAATAGTGGCTGAGCACTGCTTTTCTTATTCATTATGTGAGAATGGAGATTTGTTTTTTTGTTTTAAATTTACGGCACAGAAAATGTATAAAGCAGCTTGACATTACTTGTGGCTCAAACATTAGGGTGTTATGGAAATGACTTCACAGTGTACTTGTCCCATACTTATAAGTGGTATTTTGCCTTCAAATTCTAGGTTGAATTCAGTAAACATTATCAATTCTGTGGAAAAAGTGGATTTCCAAAGTAATTTGGTTTTTAACAATAGTGGCTGAGCACTGCTTTTCTTATTCAGGAAAACTTCAATTTTGAATCTGTTTAATTTCACAGTAAGATATTAAAACTACTAAACCATCCATCCACTACTAAACTACCATGTAGTAGGGAAATGTAAGAAATCCAGTTTCTATTCCTGACAAAAGTTTATGGAAGTGATAATGGACAAATCCATGCAAGCAAATGGCATATGTTGTTTATACTTCTGTTTCAACAACACATAATAGATTCAAATACTTTCTGCAAAGACTTTGCTCATAAATAAGACAATTAACAACCATAGGCTTTAAATATTTTTTCACTATTTTTGTTCATTTGTCCACAGAACCTTTTTTTGATTCACACATATTTTTACCATCATCAGTTGTAATACATCTTAGAAGATTCCACTTCATGTTGTATTGAATTAATACTTTCTCAACTTCTCTGGACAGATACTCAAAACTCGACATCCAATGAGCAACTGGTAGTACAGGAGGTATTTATTTATCAAGGATCAAGAACAAACCATACAAAATCATCTACGTTGTTGTTAATGTTTTTGTCAACTCTTGATGTTGTTTCTGTAAGGTAAGGGAGTTAAAGAAGGCAAGGTTTGGAAAAACAATGAGACCGGCACTTTACAAGAACAGATCACCTTTAATGAGGCGAGAAGGGGCAGCAGTCAGATTAGTGAGCTGCTGCACTAACCCAAGAAAAGAGTAACTATATATAGGCATGTATGTGGAAACCTACTGTCTTAAGGGGGTCTGTTCTTCTCCAAAGTTGTTTGGGTTCAGTTCAGTTCAGTCGCTCAGTCGTGTCCAACTCTTTGCGACCCCATGAATTGCAGCATGCCAAGCCTCCCTGTTTATCACCAACTCCCGGAGTTCACTCAGACTCACGTCCATCGAGTCAGTGATGCTATCCAGCCATCTCATCCTCTATTGTCCCCTTCTCCTCCTGCCCCCAATCCCTCCATCATCAAGGTCTTTTCCAATGAGTCAACTCTTCGCATGAGGTGGCCAAAGTACTGGAGTTTCAGCTTCAGCATCATTCCTTCCAAAGAAATCCCAGGGCTGATCTCCTTCAGAATGGACTGGTTGGATCTCCCTGCAGTCCAAGGGGCTCTCAAGAGTCTTCTCCAACACCACAGTTCAAAAGCATCAATTCTTCTGCGCTCAGCCTTCTTCACAGTCCAACTCTCGCATCCATACATGACCACAGGATAAACCATAGCCTTGGCAAAGTAATGTCTCTGCTTTTGAATATGCTATCTAGGTTGGTCATAACTTTCCTTCCAAGGAGTAAGTGTCTTTTAATTTCATGGCTGCAGTCACCATCTGCAGTGATTTTGTATACAACAACATGGATCAACCATAAGTAATGGCCATAATCCATGAGTTTACATGTATCCACTTCCTCTTGAGCCTCTGTCCCACCCCACCTCCATCCCACCATTCTAGGTTGTCAGAGAGCACTGGACTGAGCTCCCTGTTCTATACAGCAGCTTCCCATTGGCTATGTCTCTTACACATGGTAATGTCTGTATGTCAGGGCTTCTCTGGTGTCGCAGTGGTAAAGCATCTGCCTGCAGTGCAGGAGACTTGGGTTCGATCCCTGGGTCAGGAAGATCCCCTGAAGAGGGCATGGCGACCCACTCCAGTATTCTCGCCTGGAGAATCCCTATGGACAGAGAGGCCTGTTGGCCTGCAGTTCATAGGGTCGCACAGAATTGGACACGACTGAAGTGACAAAGGAGCAGCAGCTGCAGCAGTATATATATGTCAATGCTACATCCAGAAACATGCTCACTTCCAGAATAATGTTTGACCAAATGTCCAGGCACTGCGTGGTCCAAACTGACATGCAAAATTCTCTATCACAGTGGGTTTTTGTCCTCCTCTCTCTCGATATGAATTAATTGCTTCTGCATTGAAATACTGATGTTGATATTTTTGTTGTTGTTGTCCTGATTGAGCCAGATGCATGATTTTGCTTGTTCTGCACTGCCCAGCATCCATTCTTCTTTCACACTGGTTCCTGATGTCCTTTTAGGAAATTACCTCTCTTCATGTACCTGTTCTCAGGGGCTCTAGACATCTAGGTGCCTCACTTTACTTGAAGGGCAGACACGTGACCCACGCTAATTTCAGCAGCCCCTCTCCGGCACTGTGAATCTTCAGTAGAGCAACACAAAGGGGAAATGATGGGGTATGTATGTCAGTGGCGGAGGCTCTGTGAGTAGTTCCTGCAGCTTCTGTGCCTGCAGCTGCCAGGTTTTAAGCCTAGTTCTTTACCATCAGCATCCTTCAAATACATTTCCTTTTTTTTTCTTGTTAGCTACATTTATTTTTGTTGCTTACCATGAAAGTACTCTTCCCTTATAAAAAGCTTATATGATTCTCTACCCTTTTGTGTCTAATCTCAATGGGGCTGAACATAAAACTGTTTTAGATTTGCCACTGGGATGGATTTCCCAAAAGATTAAGTATTCATCGGAAGCCTGGACTACCATGGAGAATAGCAAAGCTATGTTTTGAAGTGCTTTCATTTTTGCATTGTCAATTTTGGCTTCCTTTGACTCCTGTGGTCCCCACATCCTGAGACCGGGACTAAAGCCGTTATTTTTGCTTAATCTTAAAATCTTCTTACAATACTCACTTTTCAAATGGGAGTCCTGGAGTTATTCAGTCTTCCACATTGCCTGCTTTCACAAGGAGTGAAACAGCTGGTTATGCAGCACTTTCTCTGTCACCTCGGTGGAGTTTCCGAATAGGAAGCCCTCATCACCAAGCCTCTCCATCTCTGATGACAGAGCAAAGACCGCAAGAGTCTGAGTGACTAGATGGAGACTTAACAGCATGGAAGAGGATCCAGGAACTGAACTCGAAGTTTTCCTCTTTGTTGGCTTTAATGACTTGACCCTTTCGTGTTGATCTCTGTCCCTCTGTCTTTCGAACGCTGACCTGCCCTGTTCATAGAATGCTCTGGTGTGTCTCCAGCTCTGACTCTGGCACTGATACCCATGAATGCATTCCAGAACTGGATCAGGAACATGGACCAGGAATCAGAAACATCTGCTTAGAAAACCATGTCACTTCTGCCATTTCTCTTATTATTCCACTTGGCCTTGGCAGATGAGAATGGGCTCCTTTGACAGTTTCATGTGGCTCCCTTAGAGCCTTGCTGCTGCTGCTGCTGCTAAGTCGCATCAGTCGTGTCCGACTCTGTGCGACACCATAGACGGCAGCCAGCCAGGCTCCCCCATCCCTGGGATTCTCTAGGCAAGAACACTGGAGTGGGTTGCCATTTCCTTCTCCAATGCATGAAAATGAAAAGTCAAAGTGAAGTCACTCAGTCGTGTCTAACTCTTAGCGACCCCATGGACTGCAGCCTACCAGGCTTCGCCATCCATGGGATTTTCCAGGCAAGAGTACTGGAGTGGGGTGCCATTGCCTTCTCCACCTTTAGAGCCTTACATATCCCCAAATCACCATCTGGGTTCTTCCTGTTGCTGTCACATGGATCTCACCATGGCTGCGTTTCCAGGCTCCCCCATCCCTGGGATTCTCTAGGCAAGAACACTGGAGTGGGTTGCCATTTCCTTCTCCAATGCATGAAAATGAAAAGTCAAAGTGAAGTCACTCAGTCGTGTCTAACTCTTAGCGACCCCATGGACTGCAGCCTACCAGGCTTCGCCATCCATGGGATTTTCCAGGCAAGAGTACTGGAGTGGGGTGCCATTGCCTTCTCCACCTTTAGAGCCTTACATATCCCCAAATCACCATCTGGGTTCTTCCTGTTGCTGTCACATGGATCTCACCATGGCTGCGTTTCCGTATTCAGCCTCTCATACCTCTGTGCCCTTGTTCTCTTTGGCTCATGTTTTAACAATGTCATACTCAGTGCAGTCTCATCCTTACTTTTAATAAAGCGTGTAGAGTGTGTCACGTGTAAACCTTCAGCTCTGACAGTCACGTCATCAAA
This sequence comes from Aepyceros melampus, assembly GCA_006408695.1. Lineage (NCBI taxonomy): Eukaryota > Metazoa > Chordata > Mammalia > Artiodactyla > Bovidae > Aepyceros > Aepyceros melampus. The sequence continues at coordinate 79,142 of SJXQ01012458.1, read as the reverse complement.
CATCCATTGTTACTTTATATAATCCAAACCTGCTTTGTTATTCTTCTTACAGTTCATGCTTCAGTGACTGTTTTAAGTTCTCTCCTGTATTACATAAACCTGTTCAGACACTTAATCCGTGTATCCACTGGGCATCACATATTGCTAAGGTCAGAATTTTCCTTTCTGTGAGATTATGCAGTTTTACTCCTTAAGCAATATCATGTGCTTAGGGTTCAGGCTTTAAAAATATTCAGGTAAACTTGCCTTCCTTATTATGGCAACTGAACATTTTCACAGGTCTGCAGGAGCAATTCACAGGTTTTTCTGACCCATTCAGAAAATGAATGAATCAGGTGCTTAAAAGTCAGTACTTCTTCTTAAAAATTTTGTGAGAGTATAGTTCTTTTACCATGTTGTGCTATTTTCTGCTGTAAAGCAAAGTGAATCAGCCATACATATGCATATCTCCCCTCTCTGTTGGATTTCCTTCACATTTAAAAGTCAGTACTTCTCCATTGCACCTTTCTCACCCATGGATCAGATCTAATAACATCTGTAATACATTTGTCCTTTTAGAGTATACATTTGTGTTGTGTCTTCATTTTCAGAGAATACTTTTGGCATTTAAAGCAAGCATATGTAGCACTTTCATATAAATGTTTTTAACAACCAGACTTAACTCAGCATAATTTTTAGTTTTATGTTCCCCAAACAGGAATGACTTCTTCTCAACTCTACATTTCTATTCTCATAATAACGGTTGGAAAATACCATTTTTTGGACATGAATGTAGGAGGTCAGAAGGTGTCCACATTTCACAAATTTGTCTAATCCCTGGTAGACCTTCACACTAAGATTATGGTAATCCCATTTTCTCTTTTTCGAGGTTAATTCTTCCTTCTTTCTCTGACCCCTTGAATTGCATTCAGTCCCCCCTTTGATTGCTCCTTTGATCTCCCTTTCTTACCTAACAAATGAAGTCCATCTTCTCTCTGACTGCAAATGTGCTCAGGGTTCTTCTTATTAGAAAATGGACTTCTTTCAACTATATTAATGTTCCTGTTCTCATTTTTCACTCACCACCCAAACTTTGAACCTGTAGTTTCAACTCTTAAGTTTGTTTCATGACCTCCTATTCGTCCCTGGGCTTCCCTGATAGTTGGTAAAGAATCTGCCTGCATTGCAGGAGACCCTGGTTTGATTATTGGGTTGGGAAGATCCCCTGGAGAAGGGATAGTCTACCCACTCCAGTATTGCTGGGCTTCCCTTGTGGTTCAACTGGTAAAGAATCCACCTGCAATGTGGGAGACCTGGGTTTGATCCCTGGGTTGGGAAGATCCCCTGGCAAAGGGGAAGGCTCCCCACTCCAGTATTCTGGCCTGGAGAATTCCATGGACTACAGTCCATGAAGTCGTGAAGAGTCAGACACAACTGAATGACTTTCACTTCACGTCATCCCTGATGAATAGTTTACATGAATAGTTTGTAAGAGACTCAGTCATCACTGCTCCACTACAACTGTAAGGATAAGTGGTTGAATCTGTCAAGAGGCGGGAGTGACATTCGAGCTTGAGCTCAGTGCAGGGCAGGGCATGCCGAGAGAGGAAAGGGCAAGGAGAAAAGCTGGAGGCAGGACTAAAAAGCTCCATTTGCAAGTGTGATGGTTGGACTTGCAGATAGGAAAACAAGGTTAGTTGATAGCAAGTTTTCATTTGGTAAATTAGAGAAGAGTGAAAGCAAAGCAAACCTTGATGGACTACACAGAGAAAAGTGAGCAGAGACCTCAGCCCTATTCTTTCCTCTGTCATTGCTCTTCCCAAGATTTCCCAGCATCCAAGCTCTGATTTGTATCTCCAGCCCCAGGCACAATGGACCAGTGCGCAAGTCTCAGCAACTTTTTACAGGTTACCTTTTAGGCAGACTCTTGGTTTATCCAGAAGTCCTAGTCATGGTCTGCAGAGTCCTCTGGTTTATTTTTATTTTGTATCATTACATATTTATTAGAATGGCCAATATTCAGAACTGTGATAACACCAAATGCTAGTGGGGCTATGGAGCAACAAGAAACTCTCATTCATTGCTGATAGGAATCCAAAATGGTACAGCCACTTTGGAAGACAGTCTGGAGGCCTCTTACAAAGCTAAACATACTCTTTTATTTATTTGTTTTTGAATTCATTTTTATTGGAGTATAGTTGCTTTAAATGCTGTGTTAGCTTCTAATGTCCAGAAAAGTGAGTCATGAATCTTTTTTGGATATCCTTCTCATTTAGGTCACCACAGAGCAGTGACCAGAGTTCCTTGAACTACATAATAGGTCTTCATCAGTTACCTATTTTGTGGTTGCTGTTGCTGTGTCACTAAGTCATGTCTGACTCTTTGCAAAGCTGTGAGCTCCAGCACTAGAGGCCCCTCTGTCCTCCACTAGCTCCCAGAGTTTGCTCAAATTCATGTCCATTGAGTCAGTGATACTATCTAACCATCTCTTTCTCTGCTGCTCCCTTCTCCTTTGCCTTCAATCTTTCCCAACATCAGGATCTTTTCCAGTGAGTCAGCTCTTTACATCAGGTAGCCAAACTATTGGAGCTTTAGCATCAGTCCTTCCAATGAATATTCATGGTTAATTTTCTTTAGGATTGAGTGGTTTGATCTCCTTGCAGTCCAAGAGATTCTCAGAGTCTTCTCCAGCACCACAGTTCAATTTTCAGTTCTTCAATGCTCAGCCTGTTTTTATGGTCCAGCTCTCACATCCATACATGACTACTGAAAAAACCATAGCTTTGACTAGACAGGCCTTTGTCGGCAGTTGTATCTCTGCTTTTCAATATGCTGTCTAGGTTGGTCATAGGTTTCCTTTCAAGGAGGAAGTGTCTTAATTTGATGGCTTCAGTCACCACCTACAGTGATTTTGAAACCCAAGAAAATAAAATCTGTCACTGTTTCCACTTTTCCCCCTTCAATTTGCCATGAAGTGATGGGACTGGATGCCATGGTCTTCATTTTTGAATGTTGACTTTCAAGCCAGCTTTTTCACTCTCCTCTTTCAGTTTCATTAAGAGGCTCTTTATTTTCTCTTCACTTTCTGCCATTAGAGGTGTATCATCTGGATAAGTGAAGTTGTTATTTCTCTCAACAGTTTTGATTCCAGCTTGTGATTCAGCCAGCCCAGCATTTCACATGATATACTCTGCATATAAATTAAATAACCAAGGTTACAGTATACAGCCTTGTTGTATTACTTTCCCAATTTAGAGCTAGTCTGTTATTTAATGTAAGTTTCTAATTGTTGCTTCTTGAGCTATATCGCTTCCTGACTCTACTACACATGGACATCACCAGATGGTCAATACCAAAATCAGATTGATCATATTCTTTGCAGCCAAAGATGGAGAAGCTCTATACAGTCAGCAAAAACAAGACCAGGAGCTGACTGTGGCTCAGATCATGAACTCCTTATTGCCAAATTCAGACTTAAATTGAAGAAAGTAAGGAAAACCACTAGACCTTTCAGGTATGACCTAAATCAAATCCCTTATAATTATGCAGTGGAAATGACAATAGGTTCAAGGGATTAGTTCTGATAGATAGAGTCCCTGAAGAACTGTGGACAGAGGTTTGAGACATTGTACAGGAGGCAGTGATTAAGACCATTCCCAAGAAAAAGAAATGCAAAAAGGCAAAATGGTTGTCTGAGCAGCCTTACAAATAGCTTGGAAAAGAAAAGAAGTGAAAAGCAAAGGAGAAAAGGAAAGATATATCCATCTGAATGCAGAGTTCCAAAGAATAGCAAGAGAGATAAGAAAGCCTTCCTCAGTGATCAATGCAAAGAAATAGAGAAAAATAAGAGAATGGGAAAGACTAGAGATCTCTTCAAGAAAATTAGAGATGCCAAGGGAACATTTCATGAAAAGTTGGGCTCAATAAAGGACAGAAATGATATGGACCTAATAGAAGCAGAAGATATTAGAAGAGGTGGCAAGAATACAAAGAAGAACTATACAAAAAAGATCTTCATGACCCAGATAATCACGATGGTGTGATCACTCACTTAGAGCCAGACATCCCGGAATGTGAAGTCAAGTGGGCCTTAGGAAGCATCAGTACAAAAAAAGCTAGTGGAATTGATGGAATTCCAGCTGAGTTATTTCAAATCCTAAAAGATGATGCTGTGAAAGTGCTGCACTCAATATGCCAGCAAATTTGGAAAACTCAGTAGTGGCCACAGGACTGGAAAGATCAGTTTTCATTCCAATCACAAGGAAAGGCAATGCCAAAGAATGCTCAAACTACCACACAATTGCACTCATCTCACATGCTAGAAAAGTAATGCTCAAAATTCTCCAAGCTAGGCTGCACCAGTATTGGAACTGTGAACTTCCAGATGTTCAAGCTGGATTTAGAAAAGGTGGAGGAACCAAAGATCAAATTACCAACATCTGTTGGATCATTGAAAAAGCAAAAGAGTCCCAGAGAAACATCTACTTCTGCTTTACTGATTATGCCAAAGCCTTTGACTGTGTGGATCACCAAAAACTGTGGAAAATTCTTTAAGAGATGGGAATACAAGACCACCTGACTTGCCTCCTGAGAAATCTGTATGTAGGTCAGGAAGCAACAGTTAGAACTGGACATGGAACAACAAACTGGTTCCAAGTAGGAAAAGGAGTACGTCAAGGCTGTATATTGTCACCCTGCTTATTTAACTTATATGCAGAGTAATCATGAGAATTTCTGGACTGGATGAAACACAAGCTGGAATCAAAATTGCCAGGAGAAATATCAATAACCTCAGATATGGAGATGACACCACCCTTGTGGCAGAAAGTGAAGAACTAATGAGCCTCTTGATGAAAGTGAAAGAGGAGAGTCAAAATGTTGTCTTAAAGCTCAACATTCAGAAAACTAACATCATGGCATCTGCAGCCATGAAAGTAAAAGATGCTTGCTCCTTGGAATAAAAGTTATGACCAAACTAGACAGCATATTAAAAAGCAGAGACATAACTTTGTCAACAAAGGTCTGTCTAGTCAAAGCTATAGTTTTTCTAGCATCTTGTATGGATGTGAGAGTTGGATTATAAAGAAAGTTGAGCACTGAAGAATTGATGCTTTTGAACTGTGGTGTTGGAGAAGACTCTTGAGAGTCCCTTGTACAACAAGGAGATCCAACCAATCCATCCTAAAGGAAATCAGTCCTGAATATTCTTTGGAAGGACTGATACTGAAGTTGAAACTTCAATACTTTGGCCACCTCATATGAAGAGTTGACTTATTTGAAAAGGCTCTGATGCTGGGAAAGCTTGAAGGTAAGAGGAAAAGGGGATGACTGAGGATGAGATGGTTAGATGGCATCACTGACTCAAAAGACATGAGTTTGAGTAAACTGCAGGAATTGGTGATGGACACTGGCATGCTGCAGTCCATGGGGTCGCAAAGAGCTGGACATGACTGAGCAACTGAACTGAACTGAACTGACCTGAATATAGGTTTCTCAGGTAAAGTGGTCTGGTACTCCCATCTCTTTAAGAATTTTCCAGTTTGTTTGATCCACTCAAACCTTAGCATAGTCTGTAAAGCAGAGGTAGGTGCTTTTCTGAAATTCTCTTGTTTTCTCTGTGATCCAGCTAATGTTGGCAATTTGATCTCTGGTTCCTCTACCTTTTCTTAACCCAACGTGTACATCTGGGAGTTCTTGGTTTACATACTGCTGAAGCCTAGCTTGGAGGATTTTGAGCATAACCTGTTAGCATGTTAAATGCGTGCAATTGTGTGGTAGTTTGAACATTCTTTGGCATTGTCCTTCTTTGTGATTGGAATGAAAACTGACCTTTTCCAGCCTTTTGACCATTGCTGAGTTTTCCAAATTTTCTGGCCTGTTGAGTGCAGTACTTTCAGAGCATCATCTTTTAAGATTTGAAATAGCTCAGCTGGAATTCCATCACCTCCACTAGCTTTGTTCATAGTGATGCTTCGCAGTGCTCACTTGACTTCACACTACATGATGTCTGGCTTTAGGTGAGTGATCACATGATCATGGTTTTCTGGGTCATTAAGAACTTTTTTTGGATTCTTCCATGGATTCTTGGGCTTCCCTAGTAGCTCAGCTGGTAAAGAATCTGCCTGCAATGCAGGAGACCCCAGTATGATTCCTGGGTCAGGAAGATCCACTGGAGAAGGGATAGGCTACCCACTACACTATTGCTGGAGTTTCCTAGTGGCTCAGCTGATAAAGAATCTGCCTGCAATGTGGGAGACCTGGGTTCCATCCCTGGGTTGGGAAGATTCCCTGAAGAGGGGATAGGCTACCCACTCCAGTATTTTGGGCTGGTGAATTTACAGTCCATGGATAGCAAAGAGTCAGACATGAATGAACAATTTTCCCTCACTCACTCCATGGATTCTTGCCACCTCTTAATCCTTTCTGCTTCTGTTAGGTCCTTGCATGAAATGTGCCCTTGACATCTCCAGTTTTCTTGAAGAGATCTATAGTTTTCCCATTCTATTGTTTTCCTCTACTTCTTTTCTATTTTATATATAATATGAATAGTGAATATATGTCAATCTCAATCTCCCATCCTTCTCCCTTTGGTGTCTATACATTCATTCTCTACATCAATGCCTCTACTTCTCTTTTGCAAATAAGATCATCTGTATCATTTTTCTAGATTCCACATATATGTGTTAATATATGATACTTGATTTTCTCTTTCTGACTTCATTTTGTATGACAGTGAAGTTCCTGATTCATTGATCTTGTATTCTCTTGGTAACAGCTTTCCTCTGCCTAACAGAGATGACTGCCTCTCTCTCAGCAATTCACAGTCTGGAAGAGCGTTTCCTGTCTATTGGATACTTGTCCATGAAGTCCAGCTCCATTTTGGGAGCACAAAATGAGATGTGCATTAAAAAAAAGAAATTTGAAGGATTAAACTTAAAATGGCCATGTTGACAAGGAGCTCTGTTTAAATCAGATGACAGTCATTTCTCTTTCTTTGGTATCCTAGGCTATCTCCAGGTGAAACTCTGAGTTCCCTATTTAGGCTTAAACACATCAGGTCACAGACTCTGTAGTTTTTTGCTCATTGTATTATATAATGCTTTTTCTCTTTTCTCTTAGTCAGTGAATAGAAGCCATGTTGAGAGGGACCATCACATCAGATGACTAATAAGCTGAGCTCCTGGGAAAGAAAAATGTAACAGTTAAGCCCATGTACTCTCATGCCAGACTGCCAGTTTAAATGTAGTTGGAAAGTTCATCCAGCTCTAACTTTAATTTTATTCTTTCCTCTTGGTTATCACAGTTTTGCTAAGGATTGCCACTGTAGTTTAGACTAAGACCAGAGAAAATTAAACATGGTAGGTATTTTTTGTTCTGCTGCTCATGACAAAAGTACATGATTTGAAACATTTTTGAGAACACTGGTTTTCAGAGCTCAAGACTGTGACCAGATATCTAACATCTTGACCTGGGAAACAGGTTTAGTGAGAGGCAAGAAACAGCTGTGTGGCCTTCTCTCAAAACTGTGAACTGAATCAAGTGTACTTTTGTTGGGAGAAAGATGTCATAATGACTGGAGCAGATGTCTTTTGAAAATGACTGTGCAACACTCTGCCCCATTCCAGAGAGAGATTCTACATTCTTGCCTGGGATGATAATCCTGTTTTCTCTAATTGGGTTTTGGTTTGTATTCAGAGGAGGAAAGATGTAAAATTAGAATCTGGAGGGCTTTAAGAGTGAAAAGTGAACTAAGTGTATTAAAAGCTTATCATGCAATCTCCTGTGAAAAGAACCCCAGATAATTTCTGTAGATACTTTCCTTTCAAGGAAGTCGAATATAACTCCCTGTTCTTAAAGTCTGACCTGCACGTGGTGACTTCATTCCAAAGAGTACAGTATGAAGAGGGGGAAAGAGAGTAGGCTTATAGGAGAGAAGCCTGACAAACACTACTTCAGCTTGGGGATCAAGGCCAACATCAACAGTCATAAATCATGTTGATAGCATATACCATTGACATGATTTGATGGAAATGACACTACCTCTGCAATTTTCCTCTGCAAACCCCGTTACTCCAGAGTAATCATGAGGAAAATATCTGACAAGTTCCAGTACAGAGACATCTCACAAAACAGCTGACTGTTACTCCTCAAAAGTGTCAAGATCTTCAAAAACAAGGAAAATCTGAAAAACTGTCACAGATAGAGGAGTTTAAAAAGATATGACAATTAAATATAATGTAGAATCCTGGATGGGATCTTGGAATGAAAAAAAAGTAATTAGGTGAAAACTAAAAAAATCTGAATAAACTATGGACTATGGTTAACTAAAAAAGGTTATGGTACACCAGTCATTTTCTTATGTCTCAACTAATTTAATTCTCACAGTGAAACGACACCTATTTTGAAAGATAGAATATGTAGCTGGAGGCTTTGCACCCTAAACCTAAGGTTTGAGAGGTGAAGTGACAGCCAAACTTACACATCTCATGAGTGACTGAGCTGGAATTTCGGACTTAGATGATATGACAACATAGGACAGATTTGCAATCCTGCAATGACTTCTGTGTCAGTTTTCTTTCTTTCTTCTTCTTTTTAGCATATTTATTTACTTGGCTGTGCTGAGTCTTAGTTGTGGCACATGGGATCTTCAGCCTTCATTGTGGCTTGTGGGATCTTAAGTTGCTGCATGCAAATTCTTAGTTGTAGCATGTGGGATCTAATTTTCTGATCAGGGATCAGACTCTGGCTCCATGTGTTAGAAGTATGGAGTCTTAACTACTGGACCACCAGGGAAGTCCCTCTGTATCAATTTCACTTATGGCTATAAGGAATTATCATAACTTTAGCAGCTTAAAACAACACCTAGTTATATCATTGTTCTATATATAAGTAGTCTGGGTATTGTGTATTTCCATTAGTTAGAGTCTCACAAGGCTGAAATCTAGATACAAGCAGAAGTGCTTTCTTTTCTAGAGCCTATGGGGATGAATCTGCTTCTAACATCATTCAGATTGTCTGAAAATTCAGTTCCTTATGGTCATAGGACTGAGGTCTGGATTTCCTTGCTGGTTGTAGGCAGGAAGCCTCTCTGGACTTAAGGACTCCTGCCTTCCCCATCACGTTGCTCCCGCCATCATAAAACCAGCAACAGCACACATTGAGTCTTTCTCATGCTTCGAGTCTCTTTGATTTCCCCCCTTTGCCTTCAGCCAAGAGAAAATTCTGATTTTAAGGGTTCTTGTGACTACACTGGGACTTTCCTCTTGGCTCAGAGGTAAAGTCAGGAAGATCCCCTTGAGAAGGAAATGGCAACCCACTCCAGTATTCTTGCCTAGAAAATTCCATGGACAGAGGAACCTGGCAGTCTATAGTCCACGGGGTTGGCAAAGAGTTGGCCATGACTGAGCACATCAGTACAGTGGCAAAGAATCGGCTTGTCATGTAGGAGATGTGAGTTCCATTCCTAGGTCAGTAAGCTCCCCTGGAGAAGGAAATGGCAACCTGCTCCAGTATTCTTGCCTGGAAAATTGCCCATTAGATAATACATGGACAATCTGCTGGATATGAGAATGGTACAGTCAGGTCTATCCTAATTTTTTTCTGCTGAAACACAGCATCTTCTTTTAAGTGTAAGGCAACTGCAGGATAACCACTTGGGGCAAATAATTTATAAGCAGTATGTTACATTCAGATCCTATTTCTAGATTTCATGAAAGTGATCACCATTATTTCTTTATTATTTTTATTTTATTTTATTTTTTTACTTTACAACACTGTATTGGTTTTGCCATACATCAACATGAATCCACCACAGGTATACATAAGTTCCCATTCTGAACCCCCCTCCCACCTCCCTCCGCATACCATTCCTCTGGGTTATCCCAGTGCACCAGCCCCAAGCATCCTGTATCCTGCATCGAACCTAGACTGGCAATTCGTTTCTTTCTTATATGATATAATACACGTTTCAATGCCATTCTCCCAAATCATCCCGCCCTCTCGCTCTCTCACAGAGTCAGAAAGTCTGTTTTGTACATCTGCGTCTCTTTTGCTGTCTTGCATACAGGGTTATCATTACCATCTTTCTAAATTCCATGTATATGTGTTAGTATACTGTATTGGTGTTTTTCTTTCTGGCTTACTTCACTCTGTATAATCAGCTCCAGTTTCATCCACCTCATTAGAACTGATTCAAATGTATTCTTTTTAATGGCTGAGTAATACTCCATTGTGTATATGTACCACAGCTTTCTTATCCATTCATCTGCTGATGGACAGCTAGGTTGCTTCCTTTATTTCTTCTTAGATGAATAGCTTTTCAATTTTAAACGTTCCAAACTTAGAATGTATTCTCCAATCCTTGCATATATTTAGGTAGTGATATTCTCTCAGCCCCACCAAAAGCTTATAATTTCTCTTCTGATCATCAAATATGATGATCTACCACCAATGACTTCCTTGCTCTCCTCTCCCTCCCCACTGGACTGAAAGTGCCACGGGTGCAAGGGCCACACCTGTTGTTTGCACCTGGAGCCTGGTGCAGTGAACATAGGAGGCAGTCATCATTGCAGAGTGAATGAATGAATGAATGTGAGTGGGCAGCATGTTAGAACCACGGAAATGGTTTTTTGTTTTTTTTTTTTGAGAGAGACTTAAGAAAAAGTCCTTGTTTAAGATCACCTCTTCTCTTCTTTATCCATTCCTCTGTTGATGGACATTTAGGTTGCTTCCATGACCTGGCTATTGTAAATACTGCTGCAATGAAAGCTGGAATCCATGTATGTTTTCGAATCATGATTTTCTCTAGGTATATACCTAGGAGTAGGATTGCTGCATCATATGGTAGTTCTACTTTAGGTTTTTAAGGAACCTCCATACTGTTCCCCATAATGGCTGTATGAATTTACATTCCCACCAGCATGTAGGAGGGTTCCCTTTCTCCATCTCCTCTTCAACATTTACTGTTTTAAATTTTTTGATGATGACCATTCTTATAGTGAGGTGATACCTTACTGTAGTTTTGATTTGAATTTCTATAATAATTAGTGATGTTGAACATCGTTTGGCTCTAGATGACAAAGCCTTTGACTGTGTGGATCACAATAAACTGTGGAAAATTCTGAAAGAGATGGGAATACCAGACAACCTGACCTGCCTCCTGAGAAATCTGTATGCAGGTCAGGAAGCAACNTCATGGAAAAAGCAAGAGAGTTCCAGAAAAACATCTATTTCTGCTTGATTGACTATGCCAAAGCCTTTGACTGTGTGGATCACAATAAACTGTGGAAAATTCTGAAAGAAATGGGAATACCAGACCACCTGACCTGCCTCTTGAGAAATCTGTATGCAGGTCAGGAAGCAACAGTTAGAACTGGACATGGAACAACAGACTGGTTCCAAATAGGAAAAGGAGTACATAAAGGCTGTATATTGTCACCCTGCTTATTTAACTTCTATGCAGAGTACATCATGAGAAACGCTGGGCTGGAAGAAGCACAAGCTGGAATCAAGATTGCTGGGAGAAATATCAATAACCTCAGATATGCAGATGACACCACCCTTATGGCAGAAAGTGAAGAGGAACTAAAAAGCCTCTTGATGCAAGTGAAAGAGGAGAGTGAAAAAGTTGGCTTAAAGCTCAACATTCAGAAAATGAAGATCATGGCATCTGGCCCCATCACTTCATGGGAAATAGATGGGGAAAGAGTAGAAACAGTGTCAGACTTTATTTTGGGGGGCTCCAAAATCACTGCGATGGTGACTGCAACCATGAAATTAAAAGACGCTTACTCCTTGGAAGGAAAGTTATGACCAACCTAGATAGCATATTCAAAAGCAGAGACATTACTTTGTCGACTAAGGTCCGTCTAGTCAAGGCTATAGTTTTTCCAGTGGTCATGTATGGATGTTAGAGTTGGACTATAAAGAAAGCTGAGCATTGAAAAATTGATGCTCTTGAACTGTGGTGTTGGAGAAGACTCTTGAGAGTCCCTTGGACTGCAGGAGATCAAACCAGTCCATCCTAAAGGAAATCAGTCCTGAGTATTCATTGGAAGTACTGATGCTGAAGCTGAAACTCCTGGCCACCTGATTTGAAGAGCTGACTCACTGGAAAAGATCCTGAGGCTGGGGAAAATTGAGGGCGGAAGGAGAAGGGGGTGACAGAGGATGAGATGGTTGGATGCCATCACTGGTTCTATGGACATGAGTTTGAGCAAGCGCCGAGAGTTGGTGATAGATAGGGAAGCCTGGCATGCTGTGGTCCATGGGGTTGGAACGAGTCGGACATGACTGAGTGAGTGAATTGAACTCAACTTACCGTAATTTCCTATGCTTTGTTCATTCACTGATATTTTTCATCTATTTTATATTGAATCATATATATTTCTCTATGCCACCTCACATACATTATGCTAAGTCACTTCAGTCATATCTGACCCTTTGTGACCTCCATGGACTGTAGCCCACCAGCATTTTCTGTGAGATTCCCCAGGCAAGAATACTGAGGGGGTTGCCATTTCCTCCTCCAGGGAATCTTCCCAACCTAGGGATTGAACCTGCATCTCTTATGTCTCCTGCAGTGGTAGGTAGGTAAGGTCTTTACCACTAGTGCCTTCTGGGAGGCCCTTATAAATAACATCAATTTTAAAATAGCATTAATAATTTAGTAAATACATTAGAAATACTCAAGGCACCTTGATCTTAATCAGTACATTATCTCTAAGTCAGAATTCAGTTAAATGGTTTCTGCTGGTCACTAACCCATGTTTTTCTTTTGACATTTTTAGTTTTTAGTCTGTATTTGAAGAATCTACTAGTCTCTCCTAACTTTTTATCCCTCGTACATATCAGAGTGTGTCTCACTTTAAGGCATGCTGATTTCTGGTGATGCTAGTCCTCACCTTTGGTATCTAGAGCTGCTATTTCCTCCTCATGATGCCGCCTCCTTCCCTCTGCCACTCCGTCAGGCTTCTGTCTCCTCCATTCCACTGCTGAAGCTCTTGTCAGGTCACCAGGACCTTCCATGTTCCGAAATCTGACCATCCTTTCTGTACCCTTTGCTCACACCTATCTTAGCAGGCACTGACCTCTCCCTCCTTCCTCAGCCTCTGGACAAAACACATTCCTGGTTTTCCTTTTATTGTCTCCTCGAGGGCCAGTCCTTCTTGGCCATCCATTCGGGTCCTTCTCTGCTAACATTATGCCGCTAGAGAGGTCCAGGCTTGTCCTAGGACCCCTGTTCTTCAGTTTCTCCCCAGGTCATTTTGTCTGCTACCATCCAAACGCTGATATGTCCTAAATGTGTTACTGGAGGCTTGCTCTCTAGATGTACATTGTACAACCAACCATTCTAGACTCCACTTGGATGTTTAACGAACATCCCAAACTTAACGTTTTGAAAATAGAATTTCTAAATCCCTCTCCTCACTGCCATCACAAATCTGGTAGTCTCCAGCTTTCCCCATCTGCGTAAATGATACCACTCTCTACTTGGCTGCTTAAGGAAACGATTTAGAGTTACACTTGCTTCTTTTCTTTCCTCACCTCCCACATCAGTCCATCAGCAAGTTCTGCCTCCTTTCCTCCAAAACATGTGCTGAGTCTGTCTGTCCATTTTTGATATTTCACCCTCATTTACCATCATATCCCTGGATCTTGGCCCAGATTCTCAACTGGTCTCTGTATCTCTATACAGAAGCCCAACTGATCTTTTAAATGTATAAATCAGATCATCTCCTCCATCCCTTTGCTAAAGACCTGCCAGTGGCTCATAACACATTTAGATTAAAATAGAAATCCTCACCGACTTTTGTGCTCCCCTGGAAGCTCAGATGATAAAGAGTCTGCCTGCAGTGCAGGACACCCGAGTTTAACCCCTGGGTCAGAAAGATCCCCTGGAGAAGGAAATGGCAACCCACTCCAGTATTCTTGTCTGGAAAATCCCATGGACAGAAGAAGCTGATGAGCTACCGTCCACGGGGTCGCAAAGAGTTAGACACGATAGACTCTATATGCAGAGTCCATCATGAGAAACGCTGGGCTGGAAGAAGCACAAGCTGGAATCAAGATTTCCAGGAGAAATATCAATAACCTCAGATATGCAGATGACACCACCCTTATGGCAGAAAGTGAAGAGGAACTAAAAACCCTCTTGATGAAAGTGAAAGTGGAGAGTGAAAAAGTTGGCTTAAAGCTCAACATTCAGAAAACAAAGATTGTGGCATCTGGTCCCATCACTTCATGGGAAATAGATGGGGAAACAGTGGAAACAGTGTCAGACTTTATTTTGGAGGGATCCAAAATCACTGCAGATAGTGACTGCAGCCATGAAATTAAAAGACGCTTACTCCTTGGAAGAAAAGTTATGACCAACCTAGATAGCATGTTGAAAAGCAGAAACATTACTTTGCCAACAAAGGTCCGTCTAGTCAAGGCTATGGTTTTTCCAGCAGTCATGTATGGGTGTGAGAGTTGGACTGGGAAGAAAGCTGAGCACCGAAGAATTGATGCTTTTGAAGTGTGGTGTTGGAGAAGACTCTTGAGAGTCCCTTGGACTGCAAGGAGATCCAAACCAGTCTATCCTACAGGAGATCAGCCCTGGGATTTCTTTGAAGGGAATGATGCTGAAGCTGAAACTCCAGTACTTTGGCCACCTCATGCGAAGAGTTGCCTCATTGGAAAAGACTTTGATGCTGGGAAGGATTGGGGGCAGGAGGAGAAGGGGACGACAGAGGATGAGACGGCTGGATGGCATCACTGACTCGATGGACGTGAGTCTGAGTGAACTCCAGGAGTTGGTGATGGACAGGGAGGCCTGGNGCAGAGTACATCATGAGAAACGCTGGGCTGGAAGAAGCACAAGCTGGAATCAAGATTTCCAGGAGAAATATCAATAACCTCAGATATGCAGATGACACCACCCTTATGGCAGAAAGTGAAGAGGAACTAAAAACCCTCTTGATGAAAGTGAAAGTGGAGAGTGAAAAAGTTGGCTTAAAGCTCAACATTCAGAAAACAAAGATTGTGGCATCTGGTCCCATCACTTCATGGGAAATAGATGGGGAAACAGTGGAAACAGTGTCAGACTTTATTTTGGAGGGATCCAAAATCACTGCAGATAGTGACTGCAGCCATGAAATTAAAAGACGCTTACTCCTTGGAAGAAAAGTTATGACCAACCTAGATAGCATGTTGAAAAGCAGAAACATTACTTTGCCAACAAAGGTCCGTCTAGTCAAGGCTATGGTTTTTCCAGCAGTCATGTATGGGTGTGAGAGTTGGACTGGGAAGAAAGCTGAGCACCGAAGAATTGATGCTTTTGAAGTGTGGTGTTGGAGAAAACTCTTGAGAGTCCCTTGGACTGCAAAGAGACCAAACCAGTCTATCCTACAGGAGATCAGCCCTGGGATTTCTTTGAAGGGAATGATGCTGAAGCTGAAACTCCAGTACTTTGGCCACCTCATGCGAAGAGTTGCCTCATTGGAAAAGACTTTGATGCTGGGAAGGATTGGGGGCAGGAGGAGAAGGGGACGACAGAGGATGAGACGGCTGGATGGCATCACTGACTCGATGGACGTGAGTCTGAGTGAACTCCAGGAGTTGGTGATGGACAGGGAGGCCTGGAGTGCTGCGATTCATGAGGTTGCAAAGAGTTGGACACGACTGAGCAACTGAACTGAACTGAACTGAGCCACTAACACCTTTCACTTCTCACCAGCTTGTGAAGACTCTCATTCTGCCCTCGTCATGTCTTTTATTTTATTATGGAAAAGTGTACACACATACAAAGGCAGATTGGATAATAAAAAGAACCCCTTTGTACCTGTAATTATTATTGACTCATGGTCAATAATTATTATATAATCGTAACTCATATATATTAATAATATTATATTATTATTACTATTCATTCATGGTCAACCTGTTTCTTCTGTGTCTCCACTTCCTCCAACCTGTAATTTTGAAGCAAATTCCAATCATCTTATCCTCTCATCTGTAAACCCTTTCAATGTGTATAAGATTCTACTCCTAAAAAATAAAATCTAAGCACAAAGACATTATCACACCTAAAAATGTTAACATTAATTGCTTAACAACATCAAATATCAAGTCCATGTTCAGGGCTTCCCAGGTGGCTCAGTGGTAAAGAATCCTCCTGCCAGTGCAGGAGACATGGGTTTAATCCCTGGGTCAGGGATATTCCCTGGAGAAGGAAATGGCAACCCACTCCAGTTTTCTTGCCTGGGAAATCCCACGGACAGAAAAGCCTGGTGGGCTATCGTCCATGGGGTCACAAAGAGTCAGACACAACTGAGCAACTGAACAGCAGCAGCAGCGTGTTCTGTTACATGTGGCTGGTAGTGTTGGAATGCAAGCCTCTGGAACCAACTGCCCTCTACATTCATCACCCCACTTTTATGTAAGGTGGTATCTATTTCCCTCCCTTTCTTGGAAAAGGGGCAAAGTGGCCTAAATTTGGTAGCCTAAATGCCGTTATGAAAAAGGAACAAATTCAAGTAGGCAAATAATATAAAAGCATCCAGCTTACTTTAAAAAAATTGTCCAGACACAGCTCATTGTTGGCAGCTGCCGGGCAGTCTTACCAAGCTGTGAGTGCAGCAGAGGGGAAATAAAAGGGAACGGCTCTGATCCTGCCCCAGTTAAAAAAAAAAAAAAAAATTGTCCAATTACCCCATAAATGTCATTTTTTTTAAACTATTTGATTCAGGATTCCAATAAGGTTTACCCATTATGATTATTGAAGTGCATTTTTAATCTCTTTCAAGCTATATTTCCCCTCCATTTCTCTCTTTTCTAATTCTTCTTGCAATTTGTTTGTTAAAGAACCTAGAGCATTCACCAAGTAGTGTTGCTCATAGTCTGGATTATGCCGATGACAGCCCTGTTGGGTGGGCCAACATTTTCCTCCTTCTCTTCATTATAAATTGGTGTTTGACCCAAGAGGCTTGATTGGATTCAGGTTTGATTTCTTGTCTGGAGAGACAAGATTACTTCAAAGGGAATGGTGTCACTGATCTTACCCCTCCCCAGCTTGCCCTTCAACTCAAGCCCCATTGGCCTCTGTTCCACTCCTCCCTCAGAAGCCAGCTCCAGCCTCAGGGCCACTGCCTCAGCTGTTACCTCTGCCTGCAACACTTTCCCCCAGATCTTTGCATAGTCAGCTGCTTCCTGTCACTCAGGCCTCAGCCTGAATGCCACTCCTCAGGGCAGCCCCTCACGACCTCTCTCTGCGCTGTAGCCCTTTTCACCTCGGGCTGCCTGGTGGAATATTTATTGATTGGCTTCTTTACTGTCTACCTCTGGCTGAACTTGAACATCAGCCGCAAGGGAACAAGAGCCTCATCTCTCGCAGTCACTGCTGTGTCCCCGCTGCTGGACGAGTGTCTGGCCCCTGTGGGTGCTCAGCAAACATTTGTTGTGCAAGGTGCCACCATGCTGGTAGGAAGGCGCCTCTTGGTCACATCCTTCTGTCTTTCTTTGTGCACTCAGGCAGCCAAGGGAGGCACTGTCAAAGCCAGTTCAGGCTTCAATGCTGCTGAAGATGCCCAGACCCTGAGGAAGGCCATGAAAGGACTTGGTAAGTGTCCCACTGGCGGTGAACATCCCCTGTGTGTCCCACATCCCAGAGTCGCCCAGAGGGCATTGTGTCCACAAGCAAATGTGTGTCTCACTCTAAGAAAACACAGCGGGGACAAGGTGAGTTTTCAAGGCAAACTGGAATGGAGGGCTTTTACTATAGACTTAAATGTGATGAACTCATTCTGGACTTCCCCAATTAATTTCATTCCAGCATTATAAATCTATCCAAATTGAGAAATGTATTTGTCTTCTAGTTAACCCAGGCATGCATGTTGTGCCAGAAGGTTAACAAAGCATTTTGACAAATATTACGTGAATGGGTAGATACAAGAATCCCGTGATACAATGAGAGCAGCTGGTGCAGTTGTTATTCTTGCCCCATTTTACAGATGGGAAACTGAGACTCAGAGAAGTTATGTAATAAGATACAGACTAAGTGGAGCTGAACCTTGAGTCACGCTCAAAGAGCCCTTCTTAAGCTGGGGCCTGCCAACTCTAAGTCCACGTTCTTTCCCTTGAGTCAGGCCCCTGTTCTTTGCTCCTGTGGCAGGTGTGTCTGGGACAGTACCCCCGGGCAGTGTGTAGGACTTTATGTGGCAAGATTGTGTGTATGTGACCAGAAGGGCTTGTCTTCCAGTGCACCAACCTCTGGGAGCTCCCTAGGGCCAAGGCCTCCCTCCGGGTAGACATAGCCATGCCCGGCACTGCAAGTTCCACTGACCTAGACCCTCCCTCCAGACTTGCCTGAGTGGACATTTGTCCAGAGAAGTGTTCTCTGTTTCATACCTGCTATTTAAAATCTTCTTAACATCTGGATAAAGACATTTGACCATGAGGATTATTTCCCAGTTTTTCTATCCACAAAGAATTCACCCTTAAAAAAAAAAAAAAAAAAAAGAATTCACCTTGCTCAGCCCCAATACTACTAGCAGCAACAATAACCATTATTAAGCTCTACTATGTGTCAGGCACAACGTGTTGTATAGATTATGTTTTAATTCTGACAGCATCTTGTTTTACTAATGAGAAGGTTGAGGTTTACTAATGAGAAAGTGAGATCCGCTAACTTGCCCAAGGTCTCTGGGGCAGGATGTGTTTGTTAAAGTCAGGATTCTAGGCAAGTCCAGGCATTAAGCTCCAGGAACTGGAGCTTAAGCCGCTGTACTATCCTGCTATCTACCTCTGAATAGGACATTGCCTTGAGTTTATCTTCTAGTTTTCCCTTTTTCATAAGTAAAATGGAAAAAGTACTTGGCCTACTCGTTTTTCAGGTGTATCCTAATTCTTCGGTGGATAGCAAGAGCACTGTAATTTGGAGCATAGACCTCATGGCATTTGGAATTCTCAGAGTCAGGAGGCATTCGATACCACCAACCGTTTTCAGTGCCTGCTGTGTGGGCCAATGCGAGAAAGACAGTCAGAGGAGACAAAGACCATAAACCTAATCCTGCGGCCCAATCTTCCAGGGATGTTAGGCTGCAAAGGCATTCATGGAAATACGATCCGTTAGTAATATGATAGGGACGGAGGGGCACAAGATCCCATTAGGAGTCAGAGGGATCACATTTCATTTAGGGGCATCAGGCAAGCTTCTTGGAGGATACAGAAATTGAGATGGGCCTTGGGAGATGAGTTTATTCAATAAATAGATAAGAGAGAATGTGCTTCAGGTGAATGGAGCTGCATGAGCAAAGCATGGGATGAAAGCGAGCATCTCCCTGTTTTGCATTTTAGCTGAGGCCTCAGGGAGTCAAGATAAATACATGGCTTGCGGCAGGAGTGTACTGGCAAAGTAGGTGTTGGGTGATTAGGAGGCTTCTGGGAAGGCAGGAGCCATAGAGGGGTCCTAGGGTACTGCTACATGGAGGCTGACCCAGAGGCACAGTCCAGCAGACGACAAATGCCAGAATCAGGATGCTAGATGGAGGGGGTTAGGGAGACAATAACCCATAGGTTGGTATGGTAAGGAGGTTAGGAGAACAGAGTACAGTATAGTCGGGTCACATATAGGAATTCAAGAGCAAAGTCTCTGGATTTGGCTGCCTGTATCCTTTTATGTGGGGTCTGCCCTGGTGGCTCAGAAGTTAAAGCCTCTGCCTGCAATGTGGGAGACCTGGGTTATGTGGATATATACAATAGTGAATGGGGTGCTATTGAGGGTCCCAAAGGCCAGACTCCAGTGCTGGTACTAAATCCAGCAAATGGTGGGGAACCATCATGTATCCTAAGCAGAGGAAAGACACTGTGAGAGTTTGTCCTTTTAGGAAAATGAATCTGGCAGGGCTCTGGAAAGACCAATTAGGAGGTAAGACTACTAGTGGTAAACTTTATAGTTATCTAAGAAGAAATCCTGAACTGGAGTGGTCGTGGTAGGAATTTAAAAGAGCGGACAGATGCAAAAAGAATTTTAGAGCTAGATTTTGCTATTCAAGAACTCTGAATGTGGTGCTCGCTTCGGCAGCACATATACTAAAATTGGAACGATACAGAGAAGATTAGCATGGCCCCTGCGCAAGGATGACACGCAAATTCGTGAAGCGTTCCATATTTTTCAAAACACACACACACACAAAAAGAACTCTGAATGTGAAGGAAGAGAGCAGTTTAAATAATCAAAGTTATTTTGAGGATTCACATCTAACAGACCAGAAGAAGGGTGATGCCTTTCACAGAAATGGAGTAAAAAAGCAAAAGGTGATGAACTTTCTCCCCTCAGCTGAAAGAGAGTTCTGGAAAAAGGATGGTTGTATCTATTCAGTTCAGTTCAGTTGCTCAGTCATGACTGACTCTGCACCCCCATGGACTGCAGCACATCAGGCTTCCCTGTCCATCACCAACTCCTGGAGCTTACTCAAACTCATGTCCATCAAGTCAGTGATGCATCCAACTATCTCATCCTCTGTCACCCCCTTCTCCTCCCACCTTCAATCTTTCCCAGCATCAGGGTCTTTTCCAATGAATCAGTTCTTTGCATCAAGTGGCCCAAAGTATTGGAGTTTCAGCTTCAGCATCAGTCCTTCCAATGAATATTCAGGACTGATTTCCTTTAGGATTGACTGGTTTGCTCTCCTTGCAGTCCAAGGGTCTCTCAAGAGTCTTCTCCAATACCATAGTTCAAAAGCATCAATTTTTTGGTGCTCAGGTTTCTTTATAGTCCAACTCTCACATCCATACATGACTACTGGAAAAACCATAGCTTTGACTAGATGGACCTTTGTTGGCAAAGTAATGTCTCTACTTTTTAATATGCTACCTAGGTTGATCATAACTTTTCTTCCAAGGAATAAGCGTCTTTTAATTTCATGGCTACAATCACCATCTGCAGTGACTTTAGAACTCCAAAAAATAAAGTCTGTCACTGTTTCCATTGTTTCCTCATTTGCCATGAAGTGATGGGACCAGATGCCATGATCTTAGTTTTCTGAATGTTGAGTTTTAAGCCAACTTTTTCACTCTCCTCTTTCACTTTCATCAAGAGGCTCTTAAGTTCTTCTTCACTTTCTACCATAAGGGTGGTATTGTCTGCATGTCTGAGGTTGTATCTATTATCCTCTTTAAAGAAAAAAAAAGAACAGAGAGTAGATTCCTAAGGTATGTAAACTTAAAATTCTATAGCTTCCTCTTTACACCTCACATTTTTGTAGATCTGTAATTTTGCAAAGAATGTATGTATTTTTCATGTCTCCCTGAAATATTTAAATAGACTCTCCTCTGTAACTCATCACAACTCCCCATATAGTATAAACAATAAAAAAAAATTGAACACTTACCCAACATATATGAACATCCTGGTGTGACTAAGATGAGGGGCCAATTTGAAGGATCAGAATAAAGTCTCTCTGTAAAAGCTACTGCAAAAAAAGACAAACAAAATTTATGACATTTTTAATTTGAATTCGTAGTAAAAAGTTTGGTAGAATAATGCATCATCGAAATTCATGGGAAGTTATCAAAAGTTTCACATCAATAAAGAAGATGTGGTACATATATACGATGGAATATTGCTCAGCCACAAAATGAACAAAATAATGCCATTTACAGCAACATGGATGCAACTAGAAACTAAGACAGAAAGAGAAAGACAAGTAACATATCAGTTATATGTGGAATCTAAAATATGGCACAAATGAACCTATCTACAAAACATACTTGAAGACATAGAGAACAGACTTGTGGTTGCCAAGGGGGAGACAGGGAGAGATGGATTGGGAGTTTGGGGTTGGTAGATGCAAAAAAGTATTGCAATTTAGAATGGATAAACAATAAGGCCCTAATGTATAACAGAACTATATTGAATGTCCTGTGATAAACAATAATGGAAAAAAATGATTTTTGAAATGTATATATGTGTAAAAAAAAAAAGAGGAAAATGAGTTGGTTTCTATAACATTTGCACAGGGCTTCCCAGGCGGCCCAGTGGTAAAGAATTTGCCTGTCAATGCAGGCCATGCAAGAGACAAGGGTTTAATCCCTGGGTTGGGGAGATTTCTTGGAGGAGGAAATGGCAATCCACTCCAGTATTCCTGCCTGGGAAATTCCATGGACAAAGGACCCTGACAGGCTACAGTCCATGGGGCCGCAAAGAGTTGGACATGACTGAACAACTGAGCACATACACACACACTGTGACATTTGCAACAACAAAAAGTTCAAATGACTTTTTTTTTTTCTTCAGGAAATAAGAGCACAAAATTCTATTTTTATTTATTGTGAACATTTCCAAAAGATAAGAAGTAGTCTACCATAAGAATCACTCAAATGAAAACTTTTAATAAAGTTAAAAAGTTTTCTAATCAGAGATCAGGAAAGAGAGCTTGGAAAAGAAAAACACAATTACAGATCTTAAAAAGGAGTAGATACTATCAGCTGCCAATTTAAACCCTATGAAGTGCCAAATGGTGAATTTTGAAAATGAATTTGAACTGTTCAAAACTCAGAGGAGATAATAAAGAGATAAAAGTGAGGATCGAAAGGTAAGAACATGGATGATCCAAACACTCTGAGAAAAATTCCAGAGAAGGGGAAATGCGTGATGCTGGTCAACACGTACTGACTATTTAGCAAACACTGGGCATTGTGCTAAGTAATGCACTGATTTGTTTTATTTAACACTTGCAGCAGCCTGGTAGGAAAGAACTGTGATCATGCACATTTATAGATAAGGAAACTAATGCTCAGAGACCTTAACTCTTTTGTCTAGGGACTTCCCTGGTGGCTTAGATAGTAAAGCGTCTGTCTACAATGCAGGAGACCTGGGTTCGCTCCCTGGGTCGGGAAGATCCCCTGGAGAAGGAAATGGCAATCCACTCCAGTACTATTGCCTGGAAAATCCCATGGACAGAGGAGCCTGGTAGGCTACAGCCCATGGGGTCGCAAAGAGTCAGACACGACTGAGCGACTTCACTTTCACTTTCACTTTTCAAATAACTAGTGGGGCTTCCCTGGTGCCTCAGTGGTTAAGAATCCACCTGCCAGTGCAGGAGATGCAAGAGACAAGGGATTGATCCCTGGGTCAGAAAGATCCCCTGGAGGAGGAAATGGCAACCCACTCCAGTATTCTTGCCTTGAAAATTCCATGGACAGAGTAGCCTGGCGGGCTACAGTCCATAAGGTCATGAAAGGACCTTGACTTTGCAACTAAACAACAACAATGTATAACTAAATCCAGTGTCTGTTTCCCTTCAGAATAGATGAACACTCCGAATAAGAACTTCTTTTCTTAGAAAGCCCTCTATGTGTGTTAGGGTTATGCCAGTGTCCACAGAGGAACCCACTTTCTCATTCCTCGCTCAAATCGCACTCCCTCCCTGTCTCCTCTCCACCAGGCACAGATGAAGATGCCATCATCAACGTCCTCGCATATCGCAGCACGGCCCAGCGCCAGGAAATCCGGACAGCCTACAAGACCACCATCGGCAGGGTAGGCCTGTGCTCTCCGCCTTGACAAGAATCTGTCAGGCAACAGGGAAGCAGGGACCCCTTCCTACTTGGTTCCTGAAGTAGTGGCCCTTTGTTTTGGGTTTATAAAAAAATAATTTTATATTTCCATTTTTGGCTATGCTGGGTCATCATTGCTGGGTGTGTGTTTCTCTAGTTGCAGCAAGGAGGGCTTCTCTCTAGTTGTGCTTCTCACTGCGGTGGCTTTCCCTATTTTGGAGCACAGGCTCTAGAGCACCCAGGCGTCGGTAGTCATGGTTCTGGGGCTCTAAATCACAGGCTCAATAGTTGTGGCACATGGGCTTAGTTGCTGCTCAGTGTGTGGGATCTTCCTGGACCAGGGATAGAAACCATGTCTCCTGCACTGGCAGGCAGATTCTATACCACCAAGCCACCAGGGAAGCCCAGCCATTTGTTTTTAAAAGATGGATCTTTTGCCTTGTTTAAAGATATTCTTGAAAACAAACAGCTTCAACACGCCCTAGAGTTCCTCCACTGTCCATAGCCAGAAGTGCTTTCATGGAGCTCTTGGTTTACAAAGCTCAAGGCTAAGTTTAGTTTCTTCCCACACAATTTCTTGCAGGGACTTAGTTGTGGAATGGACTCACTGCCCCTACCCCACTCGGAAGCACCAGGCAGGGCTCTGCTTCCCCTGTTCCTTCCCTCAATCTGGTGGCTTCCTTTGACCACTTGTGAACAAAGATCCTCCAAACCGATTAAAATATTAAATCCAGTTTGTTCTAAATAGGCTATCATAGGATTTAGGGTCTATTCTGACTCTTCTACGTAAACCCATTTGTGGCATATGTTCATTCCTTTGAATGATCCTCAATTGAGGGTCACCCCCGCCAGTTATAGAATGGGGTTCTCTGTGTGTGTGTATATATATGTGTGTGCATTTTACTGGCTTGTGCATTCAGAGGTGGTTCACCCACCATGTTTCTCCTTCTGCTTTGAATCCCACACCCTCAAGGAACCCTGTCTCAGTTTCGTTTCCAACAGCTCACTTACCAGAGTCATTCACCCGGTCTTTATCACTGAAAGCCTATCTGTGTGATTAGAGAATCTTTTTATTGAGTAAATGTTATCAGTGAGTGTCTCCAGGTCTCAGAGTGCTGTTAACTACATGATAAGTATTTCTGATCCTGGTTAATTTATAAAAGCTAGTCAGATGAGGTTGCTTCCCAAAGACAGGCATTAAGCTGCTGGGCAGGACATGCCTGGCTCAGCTCTTCTGGGGAGCATCTACATGCCAGCCTTGGCTGGGCACCAGCAGAGAACAAGATTCTACCCATCAGGTTGCTTGGACTATCTTCTGGGCATTTTAAAGTCTTCTCCATCCCCAAAGAAATTTAGTGAACATGAATGTGGTGCGTGAGCTAAAGTGTAGCCACGTATTTGGGGTTGATTTATTCAGCTTTAGAACTAAGCTGATCTGACAGCAGTTTGTTAAGGTGAGCGACCTTAACAGATTGACTGAATGCTAATTTATTTCTTCATTCATCTGTTTGATACATGTGGATTAACATAAAAATAGGTACAATAGATTAAAACATAGCGTTTGTGGACTCAAGTTTGTGAGAATCTGCGATCTGAACTTGAAAGCAAATCACCACCTTACTAGTTCGCTCAGTCGTGTCCGACTGTTTGTGACCCCATGGACTGTAACCTACTACGCTTCTCCGTCCATGGGATTCTCCAGGCAAGAATACTGGAGTGGATTGCCATTTCCTTCTCCAGGGGATCTTCCTGACCCAGGGATCGAACCCAGGTCTCCTGCATTGGAGGCAGACGCTTTAACCTCTGAGCCACCAGGGAAGCCCCCTTACTAGTTAGTTGATCTTAAACAGGTTCTTAAACTCCCTGACATGTAGGAGGAAATGTGACTAAATGTGTTTAGAATTTGGTCCTTTGTCCAAGTAATTATTACATTTCTTTTTAGCAATTGGGCCTTAAGAATTAATCATAAATGATTACAAGGATGCAACTAAATGCCTATTTAGAAGAATAATAGAAAAATAGAAACAGGGTATTGATTAAAGAAATTGTATTATTCTACATATAGAAATTTCTGCAGCTGTTAAAAATATTGTAAGTAAACACTGACTTGGAAATATATTCAGGGTGTGTTCCTAAGTGAGCAAACACACTGATCTCGGGACCCCTTTTGCCTTCTTATATTATTGAAGACTTTTTTGTTTTTGCTGGTTACATCTTTGAAATTGACCATATTTGAAATTAACACTGAGGATATTTAAAAATAAGCATTTGTTAATTTATTTTGAAAAACAATAAAAACTCATTGCACGCTAGCAAAAATAACAATTTCAGGAAAAATAGCTTTATATTCCAAAACAAAAAAGATAGTAGTGAGATAATTGGTGTTGTTTTACATTTTCAAATCTCTTTCAGTTCAGTTCAGTTCAGTCGCTCAGTCATGCCCAACTCTTTGCGACCCCATGAATTGCAGCACACCAGGCTTCCATGTCCATCACCAGCTCCCGGAGTTACCCAAACTCATGTCCATCGAGTCGGTGATGCCATCCAGCCATCTCATCCTCTGTCGTCCCCTTCTCCTCCTGCCCCCAATCCCTCCCAGCATCAGGATCTTTTCCAATGAGTCAACCCTTCACATCAGGTGGCCAAAATATTGGAGTTTCAGCTTCAGCATCAGTCCTTCCAAAGAACACCCAGGACTGATCTTCTTTAGGATGGACTGGTTGGATCTCCTTGCAGTCCAAGGGACTCTCAGGAGTCTTCTCCAACACCACAGTTCAAAAGCATCAATTCTTTGGTGCTCAGCTTTCTTCACAGTCCAACTCTCACATCCATACATGACCCCTGGAAAAACCATAGGCTTGACTAGACAGATCTTTGTTGGCAAAGTAATGTCTCTGCTGGTGTCTGCTTAATGCAAGACAGCTGGATTCTCATATGTGCTTCTGCATTCACCTTGTTGCGATACCTGGTGTTGGTTACAATAGGAAGAAAACCTGGTCTTGTACAGATAGGTAGTTGGGAAGGGGAGGAGTATTTTCATTGCCTTTTCACATAACTGTGGATCTGTAGATGTGTTAGCAGGCTTTGGAAAGCTCCACCGGACAGCTATGAGGGGATGAGGGTGTAATGTCAGATCCCAGCGTCTTAGTGTTCCTGTGAGGATGGTTTCGAGGACATGAGCCCCCTGAGAGGGTCTTGGAGACCTCAGCCATCCCTGGACCTCACCGAGGGCGGCTGGTTTCTGTTACTGGAGCAGCTAAGTGGAGCACTTGCTTGTGTCCTAGGAACTGATGGACGACTTGAAGTCGGAACTGAGTGGCAACTTCGAGCAGGTGATCCTGGGGATGATGACACCCACGGTGCTGTACGATGTGCAGGAGCTGCGAAAGGCCATGAAGGTTCGTGCTCCTCTCCTGCTGCTCTTGGGGCTGGGGGTGCAAAGGCGGACCGCCGCCCGGCTTTCTCAAGAGGCCGTGATAGAGGCCTGAGAGTGTGAAGGAGGAGGGTGTGGGGGAAGGATTTTCGTTCATTTAAGACAATTTGAAAACAGGACATTACAGTCTAGCAACTTTAACTTCAAAGTTGTTTCCCCAAAAGTTAAATTCTTTCTTCCCTGTGGCCCACTGGGGAGTGATTATACTTGTGCTTGTTGTATAACTCCAGACAATTTTTTGCCATATTAGCTCCTTTTTTGAGATATGGAACTTTTGACTGACACCGTGAGGGCCTCTTGGGCTGCTGTAAGCTCCGAACCTGCTAAGAGTTCTCAGCCTCCCAAGATGCTAGAGCTACTGTGCCTTACACCAGGCTCTGCTGATTTTTAGCGACCAAATACAAAATTCAATTATGACTACCCTCCTCCCTCATGTCAATGAATACTCAGGCTCATGGAAGGTTCTGGGCTAGTCACTGGGAAACAGAGATAACAGCCTTTGCCAGAAGATTCTGCCCTTCAAAGGAAAAGTACAGGGGAGACCAAGGCAAGACAAAACCCCCAGAGGGTGGAAACTGTTCCTAACCAGCACCCAAAACCAGCCCATGAAATGTTTGTTATGACTAATAAACATGTTGGAATCTGGATAGGAAAGTTAAAAATGACACATCCTATTGCTGGAACTAGGTGAGTTGTCCTTATTCTCTGCAGATTTTTAGTTGTATTCCTCCTGTGTCTGGGACTCAACTTGGTAACCTGACTCATAACACCCTCTCCTCTGGGTTTTACATTTAGGGAGCTGGCACAGATGAGGGCTGCCTGATTGAGATCCTGGCCTCCCGGACGCCCGAGGAGATCCGGCGCATAAACCAGACCTACCAGCTGCGTATGTAGCATCCTCAGGGGCCTTGGTGGAGGCCCTGTCCTCTGAGAAGTAGACTGGAGCGGGAGGTTACCCACTGAAACACTGACCACGAGGGAGCCTCAGCTACAAGCTCCGCTGTCAGGCAGATCCCTGCCAATCCAAATGACTGTTGGCTTTTCGAGACTTCTCAGGTGTACCTGCCTCTCTTTTTAGGCTATCTATCCAGTGAAGTGTTTACTACCTGAAAGCTGAAAAGCTGTTCTTTAGTATCAAGCAGAGAATCAAAGGTGTTTATTCAAATGTGCTACCAGTGAATCTTAGCTTTCCAGGGAGTGGCCTGGAGGAGCAGTCTCCTCAATTTCTTACCTTTAGACTAGGCTGTAGGTCCGGCAGCCCCCTCCAGTGGCAAGACCCCCCTCTTAAAATCTCCAGAGGAGCCTTTAAAAGAGGCATGCCTTTTTGACCTAAGAATATAATAAAAAATGTCCAAATGTTCAGATCCCACAGTGTCATCTATATTAGCTTAAAATGTCCGGCAGAGTGGCTAAACAAAATATGGCACATCCATACAACATAATCATTAAAATGTGTATCGGAGGATGTTATTAAATTACAATGAGTGGTATGGTATACGAGTAAGGGAAAAAGACAAATCATAAAATGAGATGCTGTGATCCCATTTCTTAAAGAAACAAAAATAATATGTGATGTGGGGAAAATGAGGAAGGATATTCACCAAAATGTTATCAGTGATTATTTCTGGGTGATTAGATGAGGTTTTGTTCACTGCCTCCCCACGCCCGCCACCTCCCCCCCGCCCCCACCACTTCATTTAACTCATTCAGTTTTTCCTAAGTTTTCTGTAATAAACGTACAGTTCAGTAGAAAGAAAACAAAACAGTAAGAGCTTTTTGGTAGGTGTTCAGAGTGGGAGATTGGAAACCTGGGAGTCTGGTTCTAGCGCTGACTGCCTGTGGTCTTCTCCCCGTGGACAGCCCGCTGCTTGTCCCCAGACACAGGTTCAGAAGCTCCACCCTGTTTGCCTTTCCTCATAATGCTTAACCAGCTCTGTGTCATTGCAAACGACATTCAGGACAGATCCTTAGACAGTAGGAACCACCAAAGAGGGGATCACAGCCCTGCCTCTCAACCCCCAATGTAAGCAACAAGAGCATCTTGTCTCTGCTCTAATCAACTTCTCTTGACCATTTTACAAGTGTAACTTTAGTTTTTCATCAGCTGTGTATGGGCTGAAGAACATCACGATAAACTGCTTCAGTAATCAGGCTGGTCCAGGAGAGGACGGAAGACTCTGGGGTGTGACCTGGTGTTGGGCAGCGATCTTCACTCTGATGTCACTAATTTGACTCTCTTGCTAGAATATGGGCGGAGCCTTGAAGATGATATTCGCTCTGACACGTCATTCATGTTCCAGCGTGTGCTGGTGTCTCTGTCTGCTGTGAGTTTCTCCCACCTTTGATGGGGGTGGGGGGGGTGGTTTATTGAGGCGTTCACTCTCTACCTGCTCTTCCAGCCTTTCTCAACCTTTCAACCTCCCAAATGGGAATTTTTCCCTGTGTTTTTCTGAAGCCTCTCTATTGTTTTATATTCTCTCTTTTAAAGACTCTAGCTAGTCATGCATCCCCATTTTTTCTCATTTATGCATACAAGTACTTAATATATGCCAGACAATCATTTCTCAGTCCATTGAAAGTTAGGAATGTGGTTAAAAGACAGTCCTGGGCTTTTCCCCCGCCCCCTCCACTTCATTTAACTCATTCAGTTTTTCCTAAGTTTTCTGTAATAAACGTACAGTTCAGTAGAAAGAAAACAAAACAGTAAGAGCTTTTTGGTAGGTGTTCAGAGTGGGAGATTGGAAACCTGGGAGTCTGGTTCTAGCGCTGACTGCCTGTGGTCTTCTCCCCGTGGACAGCCCGCTGCTTGTCCCCAGACACAGGTTCAGAAGCTCCACCCTGTTTGCCTTTCCTCATAATGCTTAACCAGCTCTGTGTCATTGCAAACGACATTCAGGACAGATCCTTAGACAGTAGGAACCACCAAAGAGGGGATCACAGCCCTGCCTCTCAACCCCCAATGTAAGCAACAAGAGCATCTTGTCTCTGCTCTAATCAACTTCTCTTGACCATTTTACAAGTGTAACTTTAGTTTTTCATCAGCTGTGTATGGGCTGAAGAACATCACGATAACTGCTTCAGTAATCAGGCTGGTCCAGGAGAGGACGGAAGACTCTGGGGTGTGACCTGGTGTTGGGCAGCGATCTTCACTCTGATGTCACTAATTTGACTCTCTTGCTAGAATATGGGCGGAGCCTTGAAGATGATATTCGCTCTGACACGTCATTCATGTTCCAGCGTGTGCTGGTGTCTCTGTCTGCTGTGAGTTTCTCCCACCTTTGATGGGGGTGGGGGGGGTGGTTTATTGAGGCGTTCACTCTCTACCTGCTCTTCCAGCCTTTCTCAACCTTTCAACCTCCCAAATGGGAATTTTTCCCTGTGTTTTTCTGAAGCCTCTCTATTGTTTTATATTCTCTCTTTTAAAGACTCTAGCTAGTCATGCATCCCCATTTTTTCTCATTTATGCATACAAGTACTTAATATATGCCAGACAATCATTTCTCAGTCCATTGAAAGTTAGGAATGTGGTTAAAAGACAGTCCTGGGCTTTAAGAATTCATATTGTCAGAAGGGGATCTAGCAGGCCCATGTGTTGCTATAATAAAAGCATGAAAGTATGTGCCAAAAAAGAGGCACAGAGTAGAAGAAAGGTTCAAGGAGAGATTTTGGTTGCAGAAACAAAGAAAAGGCATCATGGCAGAGGTGCTGGCTGAGAGAGGACTAGGAGGGTTGCTGGAATTTCAAGGGGCACAGGTGTGTGTGGGTACATTCCAGGCAGAAAGAACAGTGAGGACAAGACAAGGAGTCAGGAAGCACGGATCGGGTTCAGGGAACAGTTGGCTGAGCCGCTGGACTAGTAATTCTAGGAGCCAGGTGGGAAAATGAACTGGGGTCCCATGTTGGAGAGAGTTTGTACTTTTTTTTTGGAGAGCTGTGGGGAGCCTCTGAAGGTTTTGGAGCGGTAGAGTGATGTGATTGGAACTTCTTAGAAGAGTAATGTTATAGCGGTGTTCCGATGAATTGAACCAAAGGAGGGGACCCCAGGCAGGAGGTTACCTTGGTATTCCAGATATTATGAAGAAAGCAGGTCTGGCCAGTGTGGGAGTGGGGATGCCAGAAAAGAGAGATGGATTTACAAGCATTTCACACAACTTCACAGTTTTATCTTTTGGCCTAACCTCCTTCCAGAGTGTGAGACTCTCATTTCTCACTGCCTTTTCTCTGTTTCCTTGCGGATATTCTGCCATCACCTCTGTCCGCTCAGTCCTCCTAAACTATGCTTGAACTCATTTTGCCTCCACACCAGCTTTTCTTCCTCCCTCATCTTTTTCTATTACTGTTGTTTCTGTTTTTCCAACAACCAAAGCAGAAGCCTGGAAGGCATCTCCAACTCCCACCCTGCTGTATCTCTGATGTTTACTTAGTAATGCCAGCCGGCTTTTCTCTTCATTTTATTTTATTTTTTTATTTTGGCTGTGCTGGGTCTTCTCTGTGGTGTGGGGCCGTTTGCTGTGGCATGCCGTCTTTCTCTAGTTGCGGTGTGCGGGCTTCCCTAGGTGTGGCATGGGGCCTAGCGCACACAAGCTCAGTAGTTGTGGCACTCGGGCTTAGTTGCTTCGCAGCATGTGGGATGTTAGTTCCCCAGCCAGGGGTCGAACCTGAGTCCCCTGCTTTGGAATGCAGATTCTTAACCACTGGACCACCAGGGAAGTCCCAACCAGCCTGCTTTTCTTACTTCCTACCCATTTTTTCTTTTCCTCCCAGATTTACCACTGCAGAGCCATGCCTAGATTGTAGCATACTGGAATAGCCTAGCGATAAAATAGTGTAACAAACCAGAGAAAAGTAGCCCATTTTGCCACACTTTGGCATTCCTCTCCCTTCAGTCCTGTCCTCCTGGTGTTGGTGAGGGACAGGGCACTTTCGGGTGTTCCTTAGGCCCCTGCTGTTGGCCCCAGGGTCTCTTGATTCTCCTCTTTTCCCAGCTCCTATGTGGCAGAGTTGATCAGCATAAAGTTGCCAGTTAGGGAGACTTAAGTCAGCTGGCTGGGAAGACATGCAAGTGGAGGAAGAGGAGGAAAAATGGGGGTGTGGTCCTGCAAGGAGCTCTCACCGGCCGTATTTGTCCTCCTGCTCCTTCAGCTGTCAGAGACACCCACGCAGCATCAGGGAGCCACACCAGGCTTGCCCTCTGTTTGATCAGATCAGAGCCATGGGAGTAACGCAAACACATTTGAGGACATCTGTCCTTTCTCCCTAAGCTGCACTCATGCCCCTTCCGTCTAATTACCCTGTCCTTGGGTTCCCAGCCATTCTGTCTTATCAGAGCACCCAAATCTTCTTGGATCCTCTCTCAGTCTCTGTGGTTTGCTTTTCTCATCCTCAGGGAGGCAGAGATGAAAGCAATTATCTGGATGATGCTCTCATGAGACAGGATGCCCAGGTTAGTAGAACTGCAGCTTCTTTCTTCTTTTTTGCCAATAAGACAGGCCGAGTTGGTGGATATTTTCTTATATTTCAATGAATATTGGCCAAGCTGGAATTTGTTATGAAAAAAGATTCCCACAGGTGCCTTTAATAGCAGAAGTTTCTTGCAGAGATACCTGGGGCTTGGGCTGGCTTGGGGCATCAGTATATAAGCATCCCTGGGTTTCAGATTTTCTAACATTGGGACCATGGTGTGGCTACCCCCACAGAATCACAGAGTGTCTTCTGAATCACTAGGAGATAAAGGGACCTGCCTGTGCTTTGTTGACCTCACAGTTTACTTCCCCAAAGAGAATATTTAATACAACCTATGTAAAATGGGTAAAACTAATACCAAACCCTAAGAGGCAGTTGCTTCTCTGGTATCCAGCCTGCTGATGGCTGCCCTAAAACCAACTAATGGTATTTTCACTGTGACTAGATAACACTAAAAATAATAACACCTAGTAAGGACCTGGTTTTGTCCTTACCAGGGGCCAAACACTGTTCAAAACTCTTTACACAAAGTATGTCATCGAATCCTTACAATAACCCTATGAACTAAGTATTGCTATTCCCATGTTATGGACAAGGAAATTGAAGCTCAGAGAAGTCAATATCTTGCTCAAGTTCCCATAGATAATAAATGACAGAATCGGGAGAAGGCAATGCACCCCACTCCAGTACTCTTGCCTGGAAAATCCCATGGGCGGAGGAGCCTGCTAGGCTGCAGTCCATGGGGTCGCACAGAGTCGGACACGACTGAAGCGACTTAGCAGCAGCAGCAGCAGCAGCAGCAGTGTATTTCTCATGAGGAAGGACTTAATGGCACATAGCAGTTTACCTTTTATAAGAGGATAATGGAATTCCAGTGCATCTGAAGGGTGGGATAGCTGATGCCCTCCTGTATAGAGCCACCATGATTCTTACAGTTGGTGGAACGGCATATGCCATGTATGAACTGGCTGTGGCTTCATTTCCCAAGAAGCAGGATTGACTTCAGTTTATCCTCCCAGCATTCATTTGGTTCAATTCCATTCAGCTCTCTGTGGACCAGTAATCTGATACATAACTGAGTTCTTTGGGGATCAATATTTATTGACTTGTATTAGCTGCCACCAATAAAGCAGTCTTTACCATGCAAAAAAAATAAATAAATAAATGACAGAATCGGGATTTGAACCTACGCAATTTGGATCTAGACTTTGTTAACCAGTATATGACCTTAGAGAGAGATTTGTCCCATTCAGGATGAGGGGCAGAGGATGAGATGGTTAGATCACATCACTAACTCAATGGACCTGAATTTGAGCAAACTCTAGGAGATAGTGGAGAAGAGATGAGCCTGACATGCTACACTTCATGGGGTCGCAAAAAGTCAGACACAGTTTAACGACTGAACAACAATGAAGCACTCAGGATTGTATAGGAAAGAACCTTTTGCTTTCACTGGAAGTGAAAGGAGTTTATGAGTCCTAAGAGTTCTGAAGACTCAGGGAGGCCCATCCCATAAGGAGATACAGGAAACTGCCTTCAATCCAGAAGCTTTGAGGAAGGAGAAGGTATTAAAACTCTCAGATGCTTATGTGAATTTCAGCTACCTCTAGGAGAACATTTGGGGGCATGCTGGAAGGAACCTCCATAGCCCAGGAGAATCCTGAATTTAGTTTTTTAAATTAACTTATTTATTTTATTGGAAGCCAATTACTTTACAGTATTGTAGTGGGTTTTGCCATATATTGACATGAATCAGCCATGGGTGTACATGTGTTCCCCATCCTGAATCCCCCTCCCACTTCCCTCCCCATTCCATCCCTCAGGGTCATCCCAGTGCACCAGCCCTGAGCACCCTGTCTCATGCATCGAACCTGGACTGGCGATCTGTTTCACATATGATAATATACATGTTTCAGTGCTATTATCTCAAATCATTCCACCCTCGCCTTCTCCCACAGAGTCCAAAAGACTGTTCTTTACATCTGTGTCTCTCTTGCTGTCTTGCATATAGGGTCATCATTACCATCTTTCTAAATTCCATATATATGTGTTAGTATACTGTATTGGTGTTTTTCTTTCGGACTTCATTCTATATAATAGGCTCCAGTTTCATCCACCTCACTAGAACTGATTAAAATGAATTCTTTTTAATGGCTGAGTAATATTCCATTGTCTATATGCACCACAGCTTTCTTATCCTGAATCCCGAATTTAAATGAAGAGTTAGTGAACAATTTATTCCTAAAACATTAATATCCACTGTCACTTTTTTTTTGTGGGCTTGCCAGGTGCTAGGCATTGTGCTAACTACTTTACATTTTTTTCCTTATAATAAATCTATGAAGTAGATATTACTTCTGTTTTATAGACTAGGAGACTGATTCTCAGATTTAAATAACTTGTATAAGATTACATAACTGATGGAATTGGGCTCTTTGACTCTAGGTCTGTATGATTTTTTAAAACCATGCAATTCATATTACAAAGCTACAGTAATCAAAAGAGTACGGTATTGGCATTAAAACAGACATACAAATCAATGGAATAGAAGAGAAATCTGAGAAATAAACCTACACATGTATGGTCAATTAACTTATGAAAAAGGAGCCAAGAATATACAATGGGCAAAAAATAGTCTCTTCAATAAATTTTGTTGGGAAAACTGAATAACCCTAAGCAAAAGAATGAACCAGAACTGACTACCTTACTCCATACACACAATTCACTCAAAATGAATTAATGACTTCAAAGTAAGACATGAAACCATAAAGTTCCTAGAAGAAAACATAGGTGATAAGCTGCCTTACATGGGTCTTAGCGATGATTTTTTTAATCTGATGCTGAAAGCTAAAGCAACAAAAGTAAAAATAAACAAGTAGGACTGTATCAAACTAAAAAGCATCTGCACAGCAAAAGAAACCATCAACAAAATGAAAAGGCAACCTATTCAATGAGATAAAATATTTGCAAATCAGATATCTAATAAAAAGTTAGTATCTAAAATATAAAAAGAACCTGTACAACTTAATAGAAGTAACCAAACAATGCAGTTTTAAAATGGGCAGAAGATCTGAATAGATATTTTTCCAAAGACATCCAAATGTCCAACAGACACATGAAATGATGCTCAACATCACTAGTCATCAGGGAAATGCAAGTCAAAACCACAATGAGATATCACCTCACTCCTGTCAGAATGGCTGTCATCAAAAAGACAACAAACAGCAAGGGTTGGCAAGGATATGAAAAAAAGGCAACCTTTGTTCACTGTTGGTGGGAATGTAAATTGGTGCAGCCACTATGGAAAACAGCATGGAGTTTCCTCAAACAAAATAAAAATAGAACTACTTCATGATCCAGCAATCTCACTTCTTCTATCTGCCCCTCAAAAATGAAAACACTGACTCAAAAAGACATATGTACCACCTTATTCATAGGAGTATTATTTACAATAGCCAAGAAATAGAAACAGCCTAAGAACCCATCAGTAGATGAATGAAAGAAATGATTGTGTACATGTACAGTAGAAGAATGCTCTCTAGCCGTAAAAAGAATGAAGTCTTACCATGTGCAAAAATGTGGATGGATCTACAGAGCTATATGCTACCTGAAACAAGCCAGAAAGAAAAAGACAAATGCTATATAATCTCACTTATATGTGGAGTTAAACAAACAACAGCCAAGGAAAAATCAAGCTTATAGATACAATACAGAGAACAGACTGGTGGTTGCCAGGGGCGGGGTGGAGGTGGGCAAGATGGGTGAAGGAGGCCAAAAAGTACAGGCTCTGTTATAAAATAAATAAGTCATGAGGGTGTAATGTACAGCATGGCAACTACAGTTAATAATACTGGGGACTTCCCTGGCGGTCCAGTAGTTAAGACTCTACTGTCACTGCAGCAGGCACAAGTTTGAACCCTGGTTGGGGAGCTAAGATCCTGCATGCTGCACAGTGCTGCCAAAAGTAAATAAATAAAATTGTGTTAGAAAAACAATAATGCTATATTGCATACTTGAAAGTTCCAAAGAGAATAGATCTTAAGAGTCCTTATCATAAGAAAAAATACTTTGTAATTATATATGGTACTAGATGGTAACTAGACTCATTGTGGGGGTCATTTCACAATATATACAAATATAAAATTATTATGCCCTACACCTGAAACTAACATAATGTTATATGTTAATTATACCTAATTTTTAAAAAACACAAAAAACCATGCAGTTCAACAAATATTTGGGAGTTCTTCAAGAAGCATAGTTCTCCTTGGAAGTGACCAGGTGAAAAGGTACTTAACAACAAATATGGGCTGGGGGAAGTTGGAAGGACTAGAACTCATTTTTCTGTATCCTCCAAGTCTTACAACAAAACAAGGACTTTAAGAACCACTTTCCAAGGTTTCCACTCTTCTTCCAAAATAAAAGAGGAGGAAAATCTGGTCAGGCTTTGTTCTTTAAGGTCCATCAGCAAAGGGACATTTGCAGACTTTGGGTATTATGGAACTGGATTTTGAGGCATGTAAATGAGTTTGTGATGAAAAGAATTATCAGGACAGGTGAAATTGGGTAGTAATTTATTATCAAAGGTAGAACATTTTAAATATAAAGAAGCTAAATGTCCAATTTTTTCTATTCTTGAGATGAAAACTGCACTCAAGGAAATAACAGGTAGTGTTCAGAATTCCTACTTGGAAAAGAAATTCATCATGTATTAAAAGCATATTGAAAATGCCCTTCAGAGCTTTTGTTAGAATATGGCACTATTTGATTCCCTTTGAAAAACAAACCAAGAAATACAAAAATAGAGAGAAATCTGCATCAAAACTGGAAACCGTGCCAGATGGGCAGCAAAGCTGGGCCAAGGAAGCAGGAGTTATTCCTGCCCCAGAAAAGAGGTTAACATACACACACACATACACACACACTGCCCTCGATGGAAATAGACAGAGTGGCTTCCTGCAAATGGGGAGACTCCTCAGGGAAGACTTGGCTGTGTCTCAGCCACCTCCACTGGACTTGCAGCAAGTCCTCCTGATTGAAATTCAACCATATGAAAAGTGAGGAGCTCAAAGAAGAATCCATTGCACTGTGTTCTGTGGAGGAAACCAGATCTGGATAAACAGTTTATCATTCCAAGATTAAAAGTCACGAACAACCACTAATCTCAACTCAAATATTGTGTGGCCCGTGAAGAAACTGGGGCCCAAAAGGAGGCAAACAGGGGCTCACTTTAAGGAAGAGACAGATTTCAGATCACTCTGGATCCTGACATACATAAGAGAAAGACAGATTTTAATTAACTAAACAAGAGCTTTATTAAAAAAAAAAGATGTAGTGAGAAAATAAAGGAGCTGAAAATGGAGCCACATGAAAACAAGCAGAGACAGAGAAGGCTAGATGAGTGGAGGGGAAGTGTTCTCAGAAACAAGGAAAGGAGACTTCCCTGGTGGTCCAGTGGTTAAGAATCTGCCTTCCAATGCAGGGGACTCGGGTTTAGTCCCTGGTAGGAAACTAAAATCCCTCATGCCCAGGGCAACTGAGCCCGAGCACCGCAACTATTGACCCTTGTGCCCTAGAGCCCGTGTGTCACCACTAAGACCTGATGCAGCCAAAAATAAATATTCTAAAAAGAAACAAGGAAAGACAGAATAAACATTTAAGAGAAGCGGCACTGATCAGAAATGACACTGCACAAAACAGTCACTGTTGTTGAAGGCAATGCTGAAAATACCTCCAATTTTCAGGAAAAAAAAAGACAAAACAATCACATAAGATGAGAACTAAGAGGAAAGACAGTGGAGATTAGAATCTCAACAAGAAGGGTATGGACAGACTTGCCCTAATATATAATTAAATATATAATAAATGTACAACTGAATTAAAGCCTGTGGTCCTGGTGTAAGATAGGGAGAAGTCAATGGGATAATTAGAAAGTCTAAGAGCAAAACCAAGCCTATGTGAGAATATACAGGAATATATACAGAATATATGCATTTCAAGTCAGTGAAGAAAGCACAGGTTACTCAGTGGAGTTGGAAAAATTGGCTAACCACTTGGGAAACAATCAAAGTTAGATCCTGACTTTCACCTGACAGCATAATAAATTCCAAATAGATTGAAATTTTTAGCATAAATAAAGTAAGCCATAAAGGTAATATAAAAAAGTTAGATATTCTCTTTTTAAATCTGGAACTGGGAAAGGATTTTGTATGCATTTTCTTTTAAGATAGAAACCATAAAGGAAAAGGATTGGTAGTTTGGCTAAATTTTAAAAAGAAAGAATTGTTTTATCAAACAATACCACAAACAAAATTAAAGATCAAATGATAGAATGGGGAGAAATTTCACCCTATGTATAGTAAGCTTAATATGAAAATATATAAGTAAACTACAGTTTCAACACTGTTATTGAAACTTACTCTTATTCATATTTGTTCTGAATAAGAATGCCCCGTTTCTTTAAAAAAAAAAAAAAAAAGACATTGGGCATTAACAGGCAACTCAAAAAAAAGAAAAATAGAAATGGCAAATACACCAAAAAACGACCAACCTCACTAGTTATTTAAAAATACTAACACAAAAAGATACCATTTTCTACCCATAACTAAAACTTTACCCTTTTAAAGTTAGTTTTTCTGGTATTTTACAAAAGTATCATTCTGTGACAGATGGAAAGTTCCTTGTTTGCCCACATGTTCTAGTTACAACTGCTGTATAACGAACCACCTCAAACGAATAATGTCAGAGGTCTTAGCTGGGAAAACTTAAACAGCTAGAGGCGGCTCAGATGGCTGCGGGTAGGAGTTCCATCACTGTGTCTGGAGTCTGGACTATGAACCGGGCTCACCTCAGGCTTTGAAAGGGTCTCCTACCTGTGGCCTCTTCAGGTGGCGTGGGCTTCCCAGAGCATGGCAGCTGCCTTTCAAGAGGGACCACCTAGAAAGCCAGAATTCCATGAGAACTAAAGCTGCCTGACCTTTATGACCTAGCCTCAGAAAACAGTGTCACGGTACTTTATTGATTGAAGCAGTCACAAGCCTGCTGAGAATCAAATTTGAAAAACACTGACTTAGATAAACCTTTTGTGCCCTCCCAGCTTTAAAATTCCACAGTCCTCTGTATGGGAAAAAGAATCTAGAAAAGAGTGTATATATGTATAACTGATTCATTTTGCTAAACATCTGAAATTAACACAACATTGTAAATCAACTGTAAAATGATAAAATTCCATGGCCCTGAGAACTGACTCTTTAATCATGTGGCAGCAGAGAGGGAGGTGAAGAAACAGCTGAGTAGATGTAGGTAAGCCCAAGGAGCAACAAAATGTATCAGTGAAGGGTATTTTGAGAAATTTAACAAGCCAGCTGGTGGTTATAAATGAACAGTGGGGAGAGAAGCCACGTGCCACTAGAGAGAAGTAAATCACGGGTCACTCTAGAGTGATGTTGTCCAATAGAACTTTCTCTAATGTTGAAAATGTTCTACAGCTTCTGTGTCTAGTATGGGTAGCCACTAGCCACATGTGGCAATTGAGCTCTTGACATGTGGCTAGTATGACTGGGGGGTTGAATTTTAAATTTTCTGTAGTTAATTAAAATTCAAATAGCTACATGTGGTTACTGGCTACCATATGGAACAGCCCAAGTCTAAAAATTCCTTTTGGTTCTTAAGACAAACCACGAAGTCTGCATGTTTGCTCTGACTCTCCAGGAGATATCATAGAGTTCCATTAGTCTTATACCTAAGGAAAAATCCTGAGTCATTTCCACTCATTGCCAACACCAATTCTACCCTCTTCACCAGGAAAAGAAAACTAAGCCAACTCCCCTCTTTGAAGTTCTGGAAATATTTACAGATGTTCTGGCACCTTCTCTGTTGTGTTTTAAACTTGTGCTTTGTTTGGCTTCAGGACTTGTATGAGGCTGGAGAGAAGAAATGGGGGACAGATGAGGTGAAATTTCTAACTGTTCTCTGTTCTCGGAATCGAAATCATCTGTTGCATGGTAAGGCACTTGCTTTTTTTTTCTAAAGAAACTATTTGAAAGATAGTGAAAATGATATTACCCATAACTGATAACTTTTA
The DNA here is from genome assembly GCA_006408695.1 of Aepyceros melampus. Taxonomy (NCBI): domain Eukaryota; kingdom Metazoa; phylum Chordata; class Mammalia; order Artiodactyla; family Bovidae; genus Aepyceros; species Aepyceros melampus. Next base: position 38,646 of record SJXQ01012458.1, on the reverse strand, counting down.
TTCCTTTACTTGCTGTAAAGACCTAATTATACTGCACTGTCTTAAATGTCTTAGCTTGGAAACTGTTGAGTGCAATGATATGCGTGAGAGTCAATTGTTGGAAGATTAATTATGAGTTCAGTTCAGTTCAGTCGCTCAGTCGTGTCCGACTCTTTGCGACCCCATGAATCGCAGCACACCAGGCCTCCCTGTCCAACGAGTAATTAGCAAATATGTTCATAGAAGTTTGGCATTCCTGTTTGTGGGAAACTCACTTCCATAGTCTATCTTTTTTTCTAAAGTAGCTCTATTTAAATTTAGTTATATAAGACAAAATCTTTAGTACATGAGCAAGTATTAAAATAGAAATATTTGTTGACATTTATTCTTATTTAACATCCAAGTTGCAAAAGCTAATAGAAGTAATTTCTTTAGGGGGTATGTTGCAGAAGATGAAGAGTGGATGATTTCAAATTTTGTTTCCTATGTGTAAAGTTTCTGTTTTGCTTCTGATAGTGCTAGTCTTTGTAATGTACTTTTGAGTTCTTTGGGGAAAAGGCACTATACAGCTGTAGAATATGTGTTGTCTGGTTTTTCTTCCTGTAAACAGTGATAAAGGTTTAGTAAAATATTTCATCTTTTATATAAGCTCTCTAGGTCTTTATGCTATCTCCTAATTTTATAAACTCATCATGCCCTTATAATCACTCACAGTTTACACAACTGGTGAGACATTTGAGGCGAATGAGTTTGCTAAATGAAAACTGTAAAAAATAATTGAAAATTAAATATATTTGAAAGTTGCAGTTATTTCAGGTATTCCACACTGACAGTAAGTGATTATTCCAGTTATTAAATGTCATGAACTATCATCAGAGGCAGGGCTTCCTAGGTGGCTCAGAAAGAATCCACCCGCCAATGTAGGAGACCCAGGTTCAATTCTTGGGTCAGGAAGATGCTCTGGAGAAAGGAATGACAATCCACTCCAGCATTCTTGCCTGGTGAATCTTCACGGACAGAGGAGCCAGGCTTGCTACAGTCCACGGAGTTGCAAAGAGTCAGACACGACTGAGCACGCAAGCATCATCAGATGCACCAACTTCTGATTCTGCTTCCTATTTTTTTGCCTTTCCTTGCCTGATTATTAATAAAGCACATCTCCCCCTGGTGATACTTTTCAGGAACTGCATGTCCTCAGAAGTGGATTTAATGCAAATACTAATATATTTTTAACAATTTTCGCTTCTAGGCACAAGTCAGTAGTGTAACTTGTGCTTGTAAGCCACTGGAAGAAAATCTTTTAAGCATTATTTGAACAAAGAAAACATCGTAGTTTTCTTACCAACCAACAATAGTGAGGATTCATAATAACTAAAATTTTGTTAATTCTCTATCTTCCAGGTGCAGTGCTTAGTATAAGTATTGTTTGTTGCAACATAACAATGAAAGTAGACATTATTTTCCCCATTTTCAGTTCAGTTTAGTCGCTCAGTTATGTCCAACTCTTTGCGACTCCATGGACTGCAGCACACCAGGCCTCCCTGTCCATCAACAACTCCCAGAGTTTACTCACACTCATGTCCACTGAGTCAGTGACACCGTCCTCCATCATTCCCTTCTCCTCCCGCCTTCAGTCTTTCCCAGCATCAGGGTCTTTTCCAGTGAGTCCATTCTTCGCATCAGGTGGCCAAAGTATTGGCGTTTCTGCTTCAGCATCAGTTTTTCCAATAAATATTCAGGACTGATTTCCCTTAGGATGGACTGGTTGGATCTCTTTGCAGTCCAAGGGACTCTCAAGAGTCTTCTCCAACACCACAGTTCAAGAGCATCAATTCTTCAGTGCTCAGCTTTCTTTACAGTCCAACTCTCACATCCATACATGACTACTGGAAAAACCATAGACTTGACTAGATGGACCTTTGTTGGAAAAGTAATGTCTCTGCTTTTGAATATGCTATCTAGGTTGGTCATAACTTTTCTTCCAAGGAGTAAGCGCCTTTTAATTTCATGGCTGCAGTCACCATCTGCAGTGGTTTTGGAGCCCAAAAAAACAAAGTCTGACACTGTTTCCACTGTTTCCCCATCTATTTCCCATGAAATGATGGGGTCAGATGCCATGATCTTCGTTTTCTGAATGTTGAGCTTTAAGCCAACTTTTTCACTCTCCTCTTTCACTTTCAACAAGAGGCTTTTTAGTTCCTCTTCACTTCCTGCCATAAGGGTGGTGTCATCTGCATATCTGAGGTTATTGATATTTCTCCCAGCAATCTTGATTCCAGCTTGTGTTTCTTCCAGTCCAGCATTTCTCATGATGTACTCTGCATAGAAGTTAAATAAGCAGGGTGACAATATACAGCCTTGACGTACTCCTTTTCCTGTTTGGAACCAGTCTGTTCTTCCATGTCCAGTTCTAACTGTTGCTTCCTGACCTGCATACAGATTTCTCAAGAGGCAGGTCAGGTGGTCTGGTATTCCCATCTCTTTCAGAATTTTCCACAGTTTATTGTGATCCACACAGTCAAAGGCTTTGGCATAGTCAATAAAGCAGAAATAGATGTTTTTCTGTGGCTCTCTTG
>SJXQ01012458.1:0-36011 GCA_006408695.1 Aepyceros melampus | reverse complement strand
CTGCATACAGATTTCTCAAGAGGCAGGTCAGGTGGTCTGGTATTCCCATCTCTTTCAGAATTTTCCACAGTTTACTGTGATCCACACAGTCAAAGGCTTTGGCATAGTCAATAAAGCAGAAATAGATGTTTTTCTGGAACTCTCTTGCTTTTTCCATGATCCAGCGGATGTTGGCAATTTGATCTCTGGTTCCTCTGCCTTTTCTAAAACCAGCTTGAACATCAGGGAGTTCACGGTTCACGTATTGCTGAAGTCTGGCTTGGAGAATTTTGAGCATTACTTTACTAGCATGTGAGATGAGTGCAATTGTGCGATAGTTTGAGCATTCTTTGGCACTGCCTTTCTTTGGAATTGGAATGAAAACTGACCTTTTCCAGTCCTGTGGCCACTGCTGAGTTTTCCAAATTTGCTGTTAGTTTTTGTTAAAATCCATGGATATTGCTTTTATTCAATGAGTGAGGGCTTCCCAGGTGGTTCCATAGGAAAGAATCTGCCTTCCAATTCAAGAGACACAGGTCAACGCCCCGGTCCAGAAGCTCCCCTGGAGAAGGAAAATGACAACCCACTCCAGTATTCTTGCCTGAGAAATCCCACGGACAGTGAAATCTGGCAGGCCACAGCCCATGAGGTTGCAAAGAGCTGGACATGACTGAGCGTGCACAAGCTCGGTTCACACTTCCTGAAGGCCCACAGGAAATGAACAAGTCAGCCAGAAAAGAGGGAGTTCCAAAATCTAAGAAGTGTAGTCATCTGGAAAATGTAAAGCCTGTTGAAGAAAACAGGTCTGAGACCCTTAAAAATAATCTAAGCATGGGACTCCTCTGGTGGTTCAGTGGTTAGGACTCCAAGCTGGCACTGCAAGGAGTGTGGGCTCAGTCTCTGGCTGGGGAACTGGGATCCCACATGCTATGCCACAGGGCACCCCCCAAAAAAAATCTAAACAAACAAAATATACATTTCAAAGTATTTTAAATGCACACTAACAATTGGCCACTGTTTTCACTACTGAATATCCCAGAGACAAATGAGAAAAGCCTATCTCTGCAACTCTGTCTTTTACAATGAGATGGAACAGGAATGACTTCTGCTCAACACAGGTTAACACTCTCCAATCAGAATACAATCAAAAGTCCCAAGGGTCACATGGGTAAGGTCAGAGGGCATCATATTTAGAATCAAAGGGCTACTGAGGGAAGTCCCTATGACCAAGGAGCTGGGCAGACACATTAAAAAGATGCAACATCATATGAGGCTGCACGTCCCAAATGCCAAACAACAGACAAAAATGACCAGTATTACAGAAATTAAGAGGAATCCAAGTGTCAGGTGTAATGCAGGGCTTGCTAAGGACCACTGAGGCTTGAAGAGGAAGATGGATCAGTTATTCTTCAGGAAAACACACGTAGAAAAAGAGACAGTGAGGAGTCAAGTCTTATAATAGGAAAAGTGAAAACAAGAACAAAATTGGAAAAATACAGTATTGAAATTTATTTGAAGAAATTATCGCAACAATTCCTTTCCTCCCATCAAAAAAAAAGAGAGGGATGGAGAGAAGAGCCTATTCCTCGAAGGAAAAACGCTGATGAGTGTTGCAAAGTCTATCCTCTCTTAGCTTTTCATCGCCTGATAAATTACTTAGAGAGGCTGTGTTGACAGCCACCGTGGAAATAGAAAAAATTATTAACAACATTTAAGGCTCCTCTTTCCAAGGAGAAAGGAAAGGAAAGTGAAGTCGCTCAGTCGTGTCTGACTCTTTTGTGACCCCATGGACTGTAGCCTACCAGGCTCCTCTGTCCATGGAATTTTCCAGGCAAGAATCCTGGAGTGGGTTGACATGTCCTCCTCCAGGGCATCTTCCCAACCCAAGGATTAAACCCGGGTCTCCCACATGGCAGGCAGGTGCTTTACCGTCTGAGCCTGACCAGGGAGGCTCCATGGAGAAAGGGCCCCTGCAATTGCACAGAGCTCAGTCAATAAGAATAAAATTAACATTTATTGAGTCCTTACTCCGTCAAGCAAGGGGCTAAGTGTATTACAAATACGTCTCCTTTTATCTTCACAGTGACCCTGTGGAGTGAAAGTAGGGAGACAAGGTCCACACTGCTCAGTAAGATAACAGTCTACACTGGCTCAGTGAGTGAGAGTTTACACGCCTTGTTCAGATCACAGAACCAGGATGTGCAGAAACCACTATTCGGACTCCAAGTCTGCCTGCCTCACAAGCAGCTGGATACGCCTGTGCAAAGGCAACAGAAATAGACCCTGTTTATTTACCGTTACCTTGAGCTTCGTAAACCAGGTACCCTCTCTGCTGACAAAGCCTTTGCTTGAGCAGACTTCAGTTTGATTTCGGACGCATGCAGCAATAAGCGGCAGCTGGCAGCAAGCAGCAGCGAGTGCTAGCTGGAAGCAGGGGCTTAGGTTCTCAGACCCGGACTCCTAACCACCGCACCACAGGAGCCAGCAGTTAGGGCTAAGGTTCCTAGCCTTGCCTGCCTAGTCAGGAACAAATTCAGGCAAGGAGGCAGAAGATAAAGAGTAAAGTAAAAAGTTTATTGAAAGAAAAGTACTTGCAGAAAGGCACATGGGCGAACTCAGAGAGACAGTGGCGCCTTTGGGAAGTTTAAATCCTTTAGAAAGTGGCAGTTTTCTGGATCTAGATCTTCCCTCAGGCCAGTCACCTTACTTTGTTCCCCCTGGTTAATATGTCTTAGGATCGTCCCCTGGGATGTGCACGCACACCCTAGCCAAGATATTTCTCGAAGTGAAGCCTTCTGGGAGGAACACGACTCATTATGGCCTGGAATTATCTTCTGACTTTTGACTCCAAGGAGCCTTTCTGTGCATGGGTAGTGTCTCCCTCATCAGACAGGGTTTTTTCCTTTGTTTGTCCTGGCCATGATTATGCCCTTGAGGTAAGGGACAAAGACTGGCTATTTATCCTGTTTCTTGTTGGGTGTAAATTCCTCAACGGGAGCCCAGCTGTCTCTAATGTCAAGAAACACAAAGAAGAGGCTGGCTGACTGTAAATTCCCCAACTTGGAGCCCACCTGTATGCTACCTCAAGTAAGGCATCCCTGAGCCTTCTTCTCAGCTAGGCTGGGATCTTGGGCTTCTGTGTCCATCCTGGTTGAATCCAGTTTTAGCAAAAATTCTGCCAAAGTCAGCTGAGAGAGAATCCCCCACCCAGATACCAGATACCCAGATACTTTTAAAGCCCAACCCTTAGACTGCCTGAGATAAGACCTGTTAGACTGGTTCAGCAAGGACTGTTGAAGTCTCTTCTTAATAACCTTCCATCCATGGAACCCTCGCTTTGAGAGGTGGTTTGTTGTTTCATGCTGAGCCCGATTTCTCTCCCATGACCCAGTTCCCCATTACAACAGTCTTCAATAGTCTTCCTTACCCTTTTGACAAGTGTCGGAAGAACATTTTCTTTAACACTGTGTTGTAGGTTTCTGATCGTAAATTCAAAAGGTGATTGTGAAATTTTAAAAATGGAAATGTTCAAATAATGCAAATTATTTAACTAGCACATAACTAACACAATCCTTAGGGTCGACTGCATTATTCTCTGTAACCACAAGACCCTTTTATAACAGAACTGTGCCACTTTCACAGTTCGTTGTCCTGTTGTTAAATATTTTCTGCCACTCTAACAACAAATATTCTAAAATCCTTGCACTCCCTTTCAGGAAGAGGAACTTCAAATTCCATGCTGCTTCCTGAAAGGATTTTAGTAGTAGCAAGCTCTCTCTCTCTCTCTCTCTCTCTCACACACACACACACACACACACACTCCATTGGCCCAAAACACACCATGCTAAAGCAGTGTTTATGACATGCCATAAAGTTTTAAAAGTTCTACATTCAAAGAGGAAAAGAACTAAAAAATATTAAACTGTATATTGAAAAGTACCCTATATATTACTATCAATATTATCTATTATGATTTCCTCTTAGATAGAGCGATAGACTGCATTTAGAGTTTACAGCATATCCCATGAATCAAAACCAATCTTTGAGATGAATCCTATACCACATACCTCTCTGTGTGTGTGTGTGTGTGTGTGTGTGTGTAAATCTTCTATGTATTTACTTACCAGTTTCTCCAGCTGTTTTATTCTTCCCATGAGGCTTATATAGAACATATGAGCATCCTTTTACATGGAAGTGGTCATTAATTTGTCTAAACCACCTGAAAAATAACAAGAAGACTCACTCATAGCAACAATTCCTTAACAAAGAAAGCGCTATTCTAATTTCAGTAAAATTCGGGCAGAGACCAAATCTGGCATATCTATCAGAAGTTGGGTTCTAACAGTCAGATACATGGTTTACTATCAATGTACACCTACAGAATTATTATTTTGCAGAACCAGCACGGGCTTCATACCTCATAAGTGTTGTATTTCCAGTGAAGGGGCCGAACCTAATATCTTCAAATGGAGGCTGAAAGCCCAAAATATGTAAAGCTTCTTCTTGGGTGATGGCTGGAAGACTACAAAAGAAATATGGCCTTTCATTTGACAATTTCCATCATACGCAAATGCAACCTATCTCAGTGTTACTATGTCTGTCTCATTTGCAAACAGTTTTACTAACTTTAAAATTTTTATCTTATCAAAAACAATGCATGCATATATTTTCAGCTAAAAGGTTTCAAACAAAATATGGTAGTTTTCCCTCAATTTCTAAAAATATCTCTTCTTAAAAATCTTCCATTATAGGGACTTCCCTGGCAGTCCAGCGGTTAAGAATTCACCTGCAACGCAGGGGATGTGGGTTCAATCCCTGGTCAGGGAACTAAGATCCCACACTCTGCAGGACAACTAAGTCTGTGCATCGCAACTAAGACCCAATGCAATCAATAAATAAATACATTTTTTAAAAAGAATATTTTAAAAAATCTTTCATTATTCCATATTTCAAAATCTTCTATTATAGCAAAAGCAACACCAAAGAACTTCTGAATTTGGAGTTTAGAGATAGCTTATCAAACTTACTTTCCAGCTCCCATTGTGCTATATAAGAAATTCCAACAAGAAACTAACGAGGAGATGCCACAAGAAGTCTTATATTGTGGTCGGCTTATGCAGTACCTGAAAAAGTAAAAGACTGTTTTCTTCACTTGAATAAACACAAAATACGCACATAAAAGCAGAACACTCATGGCAGCTGAGCATGTTAGCATAATGAAAACTTTGATCATTCAAACCAATGCTAAATATTTATTCATGTAAAGTATTTTCATATTTGTTAAACACATTATAAATGCATAACTGGCTCAAATGGTCAAGAACACACTGGGCAGTGCAGCAGCTCAAGAGATGCACGTTCAGTCCCTGGGTTGGGAAGATCTCCTGGCAGAGGAAATGGTAACCCACTCCAGGATCCTTGCCTGGAAAATCGCATGGACAGAGAGGCCTGAAGAGCTTTAGTCCACAGGGTTGCCAACAGTGGGACATGACTGAGCATGCATGCATGGTAATGCATAACAATAAATTACGCTGTTTAAGAATGATGGCTAAGTATGACTAGTTAAAGTGAATGCTACCCAAACGAATGGAAAAAAAATTACAGATACATAAGTTTAGATGTCAGCTCCTAAAATTTCAATGCAAAGTCTAGTTGAGCTCCATGTATGACTATTACCAACTTCAGCTGTAGGGATTATTTATATTGTCTGGATATTAATCCCCTATCAGATACATAATCTGCAAACGTTTTCCCCCACCTTGTAGGCTGCCTTTCCACTTTGTTGACTGTTTCCTTTGGTGCGCAGCAATGTTTAAGTTTGATGTAGTCCCATTTGTCTATTTTTGCTTTTGCTACCTGTGCTTTTCATGTCCAGAAATCACTGCCAAATCCAATGTCATGAAGATTGGCCCCTATGTTCTAGGATCTTATAGCTTTAGGTCTTACATTTAGGTCTTTAATCAACTTTGAGTTAATTTTTGTGTATGATGTGAAGTAAGGGTCCAGTTTCATTCTTTTGCACGTGGATATCACAGCACTCTTTTCCAAAGAGACTGTCCTTTCCCCTTCTTGTGGTCTCAACACCCTTGCAGAAGATTATTTGCCTATTTGCATGAATGTTTATTTCTAAGCTCAATTCTGTTCCATTGGTCTATGTCTGTCTGTATGCCGGTACCACACCATCTTGGTTATTGTAGCTCTGTAATAAGTTTTGAAATCAGGAAGTGTGTGGCCTGTGTTGCCCTCCTGTAAGCACAACCTTTCCTGTAAATCCCTAGAGTCAGTGTCCTTAGCTGGCATACAGGGGGTAAGATAATCAGGTAGTGATCAGCATAGTGTCTTCTCCTGAAACCCTCCCTGCATTTCTGTAGTGCTGGCCTGGATCTCCTCAAAGAACTCAGATTCCTCCCCTCTCACTCCACGGCTCATACCTCTAGATTTAACCAGAGTCACCAAATGGTTGGGGGATGTCACCTGAAATGTAGAGCAACCTGCATTGTTTGAGGCCAGCAGTAGTCTATGAGGTCTCAGTATCTCCTCTCTGTTAATACAGAAATGTATGGGATCTGATGAGTATGTATTAGAGCCAATGGTTTGGGGACGATGCTATTTCTTTTTTTCAGGGAAGATAGAGGATTTCTTGCTTTTCATTTTGTTGTTATTGTTTTCATACAAAGAAACCTCACTCTGGTCTTCTCAGCCCTAATATTCCAACTGCTTTAGAAGAACATAATCTCACCTGCTGAGATGAGCAGTGACCTAGGCAGCTGGTAGATTTTTACTTGAGCAACCACCATCTGAAAACAGCTAGAACTATCTTTTTGTTGAAAGGAATGAGTGGTGCTTTGTCATAGCTAGTGAAAATTCTTAAATGTAAGGAGTAACTCTGACATGGACGTGGTAAGAAGAGTCTGTCTTCATCTTTGCTGGAGCCGTAATACTCCAAGAACACAGATAATTAGGCTAATTTTCTTCCACAGATACTCAGGATCCCTAGATAGATCTGATGGATGGGTTGCCCAAGGAGGCAGAGAACTAAGACGTGAATCATTCTTTGAAAGTATTTACTACCCGTGGTGACATTAGCTCTTGTAAATGTTGCCAAATGTGGTTCACTAGGATGGGGTCTATTTGTGGTGAAGTATCTCCATTCGTAGGAAGAGTTGGTAAGAAGAGTCTGTCTTCATCTTTGCTGGAGCCGTAATACTCCAAGAACACAGATAATTAGGCTAATTTTCTTCCACAGATACTCAGGATCCCTAGATAGATCTGATGGATGGGTTGCCCAAGGAGGCAGAGAACTAAGACGTGAATCATTCTTTGAAAGTATTTACTACCCGTGGTGACATTAGCTCTTGTAAATGTTGCCAAATGTGGTTCACTAGGATGGGGTCTATTTGTGGTGAAGTATCTCCATTCGTAGGAAGAGAAATATATTTGTGCAGAAGGTGGTGGGAAACCAGTATTTAAGCAAGAGTTCATTTCAAAGGATGGTGGATTGGAGCTTACAATGACAACACCTTGCTTTGATAGTGTCTTTGAGTCCCCCTGGATAATTTAGAGCATCTCACACATACTGAGGGTTGGAAGAAGTTGTAAGGCGGAATTTCATGAATTCCACATTGGACATGAGTTACTAAGAAAGGTTGGAAACTCATCAACTTCCTTTATGGATTGTTGTTGTTGTGGCTTTAAATCAACCAATTTTGGTAAAACTTCAGTTTGGTATAACCTGACTTTTTCTTTTAGTCATCAGACCTCAAAGAGACAGCCTCAAGTTCCACAAAGTGAAAAGTTAAAAAAAAAAAAAAAAGATCAGATCTCTACTTAGTGATTATCATACTGAGTGAAGCAAATCAGACAAAGATACATATGTTATCACTTACATGTGAAATCTAAAAAAAAAAAAAGTGGTACAAATGAACTTACTTAAAAAACAGAAATAGACTCACAGACATAGAAAACAAACTTAGAGTCCCCAAAGGGGAAAGCGGAGGGGGAAGGATAAATTAGGAGTTTGAGATTCACAGAATTACACTACTAAAAAAGACCCTGATGCTGAGAAAGATAGAATGCAGGAAAAGAAGGGGATGACAGAGGATGAGATGGTTGGATGGCACCTGAAGATTTAAGTCTTCATTCATTCACCAACTCAATGACCATGAGTTTGAGCAAGCTCCAGGAGATGGGGAAGGACAGGGAAGCCTGGCATGCTGCAGTCCCTGGTGCTGCAAAGAGTCAGACTGACTGAGCGACTGAACAACGTACAAAATAGATAAGCAACAAGGACCTACCGTATAGAACTGTAGAGCCCAGTATCTTGTGATACCCTATGATGGAAAATAATCTTAAAATTAATGTATGTGTATAACTCTATCACTTTGCTGTCCTTCTAAAGCTAACACAGCATATTGTAAATCTAATATTTTGCTGTTGCTGTTGTTTAGTCGCTAAGTTATGTCCAACTCTGCAATGCCATGAGCTGCAGCCCACCGGGCTCCTCTGTCCATAGGATTTTCCAGGCAGGAATACTGGGGTGGGTTGCTATTTCCTTCTCCATGGGTTCTTCCTGACCCAAGGATCCAACTTGCATCTCCTGAATTGCAGGCAAATAGTTATTTAAATAGAAAAGATAAAAAATTAAGTAGTTTCCATAGGGTCAAACAACAAATTAGGAAATAGACATTCACCTCTGTTTAATTAAGTGGGCCAACCATAAATTTTAAAACTTCATTGACTAAGTTAACCAGAGGTCACTATTGGAAAAATCAGACTTTCACATTTGAAAATTTTAATAAGAATCTGTGGTAGCATACACACACATACACATACACACCCCTAAATTAATTACTAAATCATAGGAACTATGCTTCAATTTAAAAAATTTAAAAAGTAAATGAAATTAATTTTAATAATACATTTTACCCAATATACTCAAATATTATTTCAAAATATACAAAGCAATATAATACCTAAAAATATTACCATGTGCTTTAATATATGACAGGGTTCTATACTTCTCTCCCTGGTAGATCAATGGCAAAGAATCTGCCTGCAATGCAGATTCTTAAGCTCACTCAATCTCTAGGTTGGGGAGATCCCCTGGAGAAGGAAACTGCAACCCACTCCAGTGTTCTTGCCTGGAAAATCCCACATACAGAGGAGCGTGGCGGGCTCCAGTGCACGGTGTTGCAAAGAGTCAGACAAGCGTGCAAGTCCTTATGCCTTTGGTTCAACCAAACGGATGCGTAAGTTTCACAAATAATGCCTATTTTCACATATACAAAAATGAAATATCATGTGTACTACCATTTGCTATGTGATTTATTCAAAACAACAACAATAACAAAAGAAACCCCCTCTGTCTGGGTATGAAGGAAGCCTCAGTGTGGAAGGGGACTGGCTTTTCTCCAAGAAATTTTATTCTGATTAGATGTGGCCAGTAGTCTGTAACTAATTAATGTTTGTTTAGAGAAGAAAGAAGCACCTAGCTCAGTGCCCCAGGCCTCGCTCTGTAGGTATTCAAGCAACGTGTGCGAAATAACTGATATGGACTTTTGAAGACCTGGGATTAAGACGTCGTGTTTTAAGTCAGGATGGATTGGTCAGTCTTACTTATGCTCATTGACAGCCTGCTTCCTCTTAGTTAGGGTTCTCAAAAAGGAAATTTGAAGAGAGGAGTTTTAAAGATGACAGGGGACAAAAACACGGAGAATGCAGGGGCTAATGACAGGAGTCCTAAGAGGCAAGAAAGGAAAGAACATTGGGAGGAGCTTAAAAAACTAATGTATTTAGAAATCTATAAAGGATGAGGAGGACACAGGAGGCTGGCAGGGTTGCTGAGAAGAGGTCCATTATCTCCCATATAGTTCCCTGGATTCATTTCCAGTCTAATTGTTTATTCTTTGTTCCTGCTTGGAATAAAAGTTCATCTTATTTCCAAGTAAGTGCATTTCCACTGCTGCCCGGACTAGTTTTTATGTGATCAATAATAACAAGAATAATATTATCCGTACCTTTTATAGTTGACATTTACTTTGTGCCTGTCACTCTGTGGCTGTTCTTTGTTCACGACTCCAAGTTTTACAACTCCATCATGAAGATGTGATTATTCCATGGAAATGTGATTACATTTCCCAAGTGGAGATTTGGGGGCTAAGAAAGATTAAGTTGTTTGCCTGGGGTCACACAGTTTGCAAGTGGTAGAAGAAAAATTTGAAGCCAGATTGATCAGACTTGAAGTCTTTTCTCTTTCCTTTTTTTTTTTTTTTAATGCCTAAAATAACTGGAAGGAAAGCTGGAAGAGAGACTTCTTAGATTTAAGTCTTCATTCATTCATTTGTCATTTGACAAATACTCCTTAAAGGTTTCCTGTGTGCTAACTCTGAGGATGGAATAACAATTAGAAAATGGTCCCTATGTCAAGGTTCCCTTACTCTAGCAGAGAAGTGTCAAGCAGAGAGACAGTTATATGTCCCAAAGCAATGATCACTAATAAGGCTGAGCAGAGGGTGACTCTGGAACATTCAATCCAGCCTTAAGACCACAAGAAAGGAGGTGTTGCCTGAATAGGTTTCTAAGGGATTAACTGAGAAAGTTGGGCACGGTGGACAACTGTGTGTTCTAGGAAAAAGAAACGATGAACCTACACATTGGTAGTTCCAGGGAGGTCGGATGGTTACAGAACTGAAGCAGAGAGAGAGAGATGTCAAGAGACCAGCCTGGAGAAGTAAGCAGAGGTCTGATTACTGAGAGCTTTGAAGGAACACTTATTTTAAGGAACTCTTGTTCCCCTGGGAACAATGGGGAACCATTGTTTGGTTTTAGACAAAGTCTGATCACTTTAGAATGATGACTCTGGCTATGTAGAAAATGGATTAGAAAGGATCCAGATGAGAGATAGGGAGACCTGTTCCATTAAGACAACCAAGAAATGATAACCTGATGTAAGGGAGTGACAGTGGTTACAGTTAGTGGGTGGATTTGAGAAGTACCGATGAGATGAAATTAAAGAGAACTTGGTGATTAATAATTTGGAAAGGTGGACTGTATTAGGTAGGTTAAACTAAGTTACATTGCTATAAAAAGCAGCACCCAGGTCTCTGTAGCATAACAAAAGCTTATCTTTTTTTTCATACAGAGTCCCTTGTAGGTCTAGGCGACTATTCAGGTAGTTGTCCTGCATACCCAGTGATCCAACGTGTGGCTCTTGGCAGCTTTCACAAATTTGGGTGCTTTGTTTTGATGATGATTGATATTTTTTGAGGGCCCATTACTGTATCCTTGAGGCTTTTGGGGCTCTGGTCTCCATTCACTATTCTACAAATCCACTCCCGCCCAGCTGCCATCTTGGTGTAAGTGTTCCTTAAAAATGATTTATGGGGAAGTTTAATGTAATACTAGGTCATCTTTTCCTCTCAGCCTTTGTGTGAGCTACCCCAGACCGTGGATTCGAGTGTGGTCACAGTCTGCTTAGGAGCCCACAGTGCCCTTTGCTTGAGAAATGTTTACTCGCACTTGAAAAGGGCATCGTACTATAGAAAAACTAAATGATTTAGACACTTTTTTGTTTAGATTCATTCCAAACCATAAAGAGGATCGATTAATCATACCAACATCTTCTTCACCTAAAACCCCTTATTTTCTACTTTAAAACATGATTTGGGGTTTTAGTAGGAATTAGAATTTCTTTATTTCCTTTGCATAAAGCATTTCAAGATCTGCGTCATCCAAAAATATCATGCACGTCTCAATCTTATGCTTAGATACCAGTTAGGTTGAAGTCAGATGAACTTTCTGAAATCCGAGAGCACATGATCTAGGATTCTTGTCAAGGCTCTCAAGAAAAGCTGAGGATGGAAAGTGAGAATCTAAATGTGTCTGTTGATTACAAAAAGCAATCATGACAAGAACTGTGTTTCTTGCTTTTCCTCTTGTGTAAGCAGAGAAGAAAGTGGTGTGTTCCTTTCAGGGAAGATACAAGATCCATTTTTCTCTAGAGTAGGTTTGGAGTAAACGTTGGTAGAATCAGTTAAAAGTAGAAAAATGAGATTTAAAGGATTTCTCCTTTTCTAGAGGCATCTTTGCTTAACCCCCAGACTAGTATAGTACCAGCAGTTACTCAGGCTCCTGCTCTGAAAGTGTTAGTTGCTCAGTTGTGTCCGACTCTTTGTGACTCCATGGACTGTAACCCTTCTGTCCATGGGATTTCCCAGAAAAGAATACTGGAGTGGGTTGCCATTCCCTTCTCCGGGGGTCTTCCTGACCCAGGGATCAGACCCCGGTCTCATGTATTGAAGGCCGATTCTTTACCACTGAACCACCAGGGAAGCCAGGCTCATGCTCTGCCAACCTCAAGATGTGGAGTTTCTTTGTCCCCCTGCCCTCGGAGATGAGTTCTGCTGTCAGAAACTCAGAGCAGATCCGTCCCACTCCTCCACTCGCTGGTTCTGAGACTTTGGGTAACTTACAACATCTCTGAGACTCAGGTAATCAGCTGAGAAAGAACCAGGGTGGTGATCCCTGTCCAGTCTTTCTCACAGGCTTAACCTGAGGCAGGATAAAAAGGTGTGTATGAAGTGCTCTGGAAACTGGAAAGCACTCTGCAACAAGCTCTAAAGAGAAACTAATTATTTGTCAAAATTCTCTTTCTCTGCCCTTGCTCTCAACCTGTTCACCTTTGTTTCTGCCTTCCTTTCTCTGTTCTCTCTGTGTCCTACTCACCTCTGTTCTCTTCACAACAAGCTCACTTCCTTGCTCTTAGATCTTCACTCTGTGTGTTTCATCAACTCCCCAACCGAAATACAAATGGGGGAAAAATCTGTTACTACTGTTGAAAGTTTCAGCACAATGCTCTTTCCTATTTTCCCCTTCTTGTCCTCAAGTATATTATTCACAGGGCTTCTCATACACTGTAGAGGCTTTATAAATATTCCTGTTCATAATAACCCAGAGAGTGATCTATTTCTGCATCAGCGATGGTATTTACTAGTTACCTGTATCACTGATCTTAAGGGGCTTTTCTCCTGGGGCAAATGCAAGCTCATTATGGTGGTCTGTTAATCTGCTTTCTTTCCTGTACTTCCCAGCGGAGACTGATTGGAGGCTGAGGCTGCTTGGGAAGTTATGATACTGAGTCATTAGCTTTCAAATCTGACTCCTTCAAACCAAACAGAATGTATTTTCTGCTCTTGCGACAATATTTTTCAATATCGTAGGATTCACATTCTTGCTTTTTTTTCTTTGGTTTATTTTCCGTAAAGCTCAGCTTGGATATAGTACTGTCTATCCTATGGGGACTAACTTTTTATTTGGTCTCCTCGCTGGCACTGTTAGAAGCCAGTAACAATCCAGTACTTGATTAAGGTCATTTCCTGGGCTGAGACAGCTTAGCCTGTCTAGATCCTGAGCAGCTTTCAAAATGACTTTCCTTCAATCCTAGATAGCACTTGTCTCGCCCTACTTCAAGTGCAATCAGACATTGCATATAAGGAAGTAGGTGAAATAGAAATCTGTAGGAAAGTATAAAACTAGACAGATTAGTCCACATGCACATGTTCCCTTTGGTTGTTGATACCATTATATTCAAAGGGGACCCTAAGCAAAATTGTTAAATAGAAAAGATAATTTACAGATATGGCCATGCCTTAAATGCTGAGTAGTTTTTTTTTTTTCCCTGACTTCTATGTGTCCCAGCAAATGTTGGTTTTTTCCATAGTTTTGCTTTAAGTATGTGTGCGTGCTCAGTCGTGTCTGACTCTTTATGACCCTATGGACTGTAGCCTACCAGGATCCTCTACCTATGTGATTCTCCAGGCACGAATCTGGAATGGATTGCCATTTCCTCCTGCAGGGGATCATCCTGACCCAGGATCGAACCTGCATTTCTGGTGTCTCTTGCATTGCAGGCAGGTTCTTTACCACTGAACCAGCTGGGAAGTCTACTTTAAGTATGCCATTCAGTTCAGTTCAGTTCAGTCGCTCAGTCGTGTCCGACTCTTTGCGACCCCATGAATCGCAGCACGCCAGGCTTCCCTGTCCATCACCATCTCCCGGAGTTCACTCAGACTCACGCTCATCGAGTCAGTGATGCCATCCAGCCATCTCATCCTCGGTCGTCCCCTTCTCCTGCCCCCAATCCCTCCCAGCATCAGAGTCTTTTCCAATGAGTCAACTCTTTGAATGAGGTGGCCAAAGTACTGGAGGTTCAGCTTTAGCATCATTCCTTCCAAAGAAATCCCAGGGCTGATCTTCAGGATGGATTGGTTGGATCTCCTTGCAGTCCAAGGGACTCTCAAGAGTCTTCTCCAAAACCACAGTTCAAAAGCATCAATTCTTTGGCACTTAGCCTTCTTCACAGTCCAACTCTCACATCCAACATGACCACTCGAAAAACTATAGCCTTAACTAGATGGACCTTAGTCAACAAAGTATGCCATATACTAACTAATGTCTTAATTTATCAACAGATTTGATAATAAGTAGGAGAAGGAAATGGCAACCCACTCCAGTGTTCTTGCCTGGAGAATCCCAGGGACGGGGTAGCCTAGTGGGCTGTCGTCTATGGGGTTGCACAGAGTTGGACACGACTGAAATGACTTAGCAGCAGCAGTGTTTTCTGAACACTTATATCATGCCAGATACTAGCACTGAAGATAAGATTAATGAGCCAAAGCAGATGTAGTCTCCATTTTACAGACCTTACAGTCACTAAGGAGTTAATCGTGCTCATGAAACTATGAAAGCAAACGGAGATCTGAAGGAAAGGAATCTGGTTTTATGAATGCATTTAACCATGGCAAGGGCCAGATTTTTGAGGGTATGGCAATCAGAGACGTGATCCTAGAAATGTGCAGGGTGAATAAGAATTACCCAGATGAAAGCTGTAGCTTGTGAGGAGAGAGCTCCTCCAAGAGAGGATAGCAAGTGCAAAGGCCCAGTGGTGGGCCTTTGAGGTGCATCTTTGAGGAACTGAAAGCAGGACACTGTGATTAGAGCTTAGAGAACAAGGCAGGCAGTGGTTTGGGATGAGGTGAGAGATCGGTAAAGCTAGGAATCTGAGGACAGATGGACGCGCCATGGAGAGGGATCATGGGAATTGTCTAAAGCACTTTAAATAGGACTATGACACAATCTGATCTTTAATTTTAAAAGAAGCATTCATAGTGAAAGAAGTATAGAGTATGCTCTCAGAATTAGGAATTATATTCATTTTGAGAAATTTGTAGCATATGGTTCTTTGGCTCACTATTCTTAATCATTGATCACATTATATTATCATGTATCTTTGTGACTCCCTCACTCAACAGATGAACATCAAGAGAGAAGGATTTTTTATCCTCACATCTTTTTATACATTAGCACCTAATACACAATGCCTAGAACACATTGGGGGATTATAAATTGTTGAATACATGAATGAGTGAATGGACATTAGTGTTATGAACAGGTATGGAATTGTTTGGCCAGCTCAGATAGTCTAAGA
This sequence comes from Aepyceros melampus, assembly GCA_006408695.1. NCBI lineage: Eukaryota > Metazoa > Chordata > Mammalia > Artiodactyla > Bovidae > Aepyceros > Aepyceros melampus. The sequence goes on along the minus strand of SJXQ01012458.1, from coordinate 20,548 downwards.
TACTTTATAGCTCTCCAGTTCCTTTCAGAAATATATGAACTTCCTTGTGAATTCTCTATTATTTAGTAGGAGCCCTTGAATAGATAGATTAGATAAACAGAGTGATTGAAATCAGTGACTGGGAGCCTGGACTTAGAGCAGCAGCATCTGATAAATGACATTCTCAAATATAAAGACAGTAAACTGGGATAACTGGTGTTTTTCAGAAGCAAAGATGCCACTGGACCAGACTCCACAGAGTACAGACAGAGTAGACAGAATTTCTAGTTTAGGAAATGCAAATTCTGGCAAAAGTTGAGTAAAGGGACATGATGACTGAGCTTAAGAGGTGAAACATTACTTGGAAAGGATCCATATAAGATGGACAAGGAAAAGATGGATAAGTTTGAATCCTGTTGATGAAGATCAGCTTGTTGTGAAGTATTTTAAACCCACCAGAGTTGCATCGTTTGTTCTTAAAGGAAGAGCTGACTTTTTTCATGTGGATTTTCCTTTTTTTACCCTTCCCACATAACTTAAAATAGTTAAGGACAAAAGTAGAAAATTCTAATAGAACAATGTTTAAAGGTAAAACTGATAGGAGCTTGAGATTTCCTAGAGCACTGTTGAGATGATGTTGATTTGGGATTGTGAGTAGTGCCTCAGTGCCTAAGAGGTTGATCAGTGACCACTAAATAATCTTGGAATATCTTCATGCTTAAATTTCAGTTCCACATGTACTATCCTTGCAAGGTAAAAAATGAATCTTAACAGGGACTAATGCTTATTGGCAGGGCTGGTATCAGGGAACCTTTTCAGTGATGTCAAATCCAGAACTCATGGATGGTCTCCAATTACTGCTGTTTATATGATATGAAAGTCATGTTCATGTAGAATATTAGGTGAATCAAAGCACCAAATTTCACAACAGCACTGGCTCATTTTGCATGTGTCAGATTTGGTGATTCTCCCAATACTTCTAACATAACATATTTGTTATGATTTATGATCAGTGATCTTGGATGGTACTGTTGCAAAACGATCATGGCTCAGATGATGGTTAGTGTTTTTAATCAATAAAATATTTTTAATTAAGATAAACACATTGTTTTTTAGACATAATGTTATTGCATACTTAATAGACTATGTGTGTGCTAAGTCACTTCAGAAGTGTCCGACTCTTTGTGACCTTATGGATTGTAGCAGCCAGACTCCTCTGTCCATGGAAATAAACATGGCTTTTCTATGCACTGGGAAACAAACAAACAACAAATGTTTGACTCACTTTATTGTGATGTTTGTTTTATGCTGTGGTCTGGAACCTAACATGCCAGGTCTCTGATATATGGCTGTATTCACATCAGACTCAGAATCCATTTTCACTATGATTTTGAACATGACTGCAGAGTTTCTGCAGCTGATGTGTGGCATTGATATCATTAGTGTTTTTGCTAGAGTTTTCTGTATTGTAGAATTACGTTCCAAATATGACACTGGTCCTGTACTTTCCTCACTGTGAGTAGGCACAGCTGGGAGTGTCTGGAGTAAGAGATCAGCCACATTACAGACAAATTACTTGGCAGAAAAACATAATTTAACTGAACAAATCAATGCAATCAGGTGCTATTGAAGGGGAATGATTTTCTTTGTAAAATGTTTCATTTTTATTGTTACCACAAACTTTAATGTTACCCCAAATGATCTTTTTCTTCTTTCCTCTTTTTTTATTCCCTCTTCGACTTCCTCTCTTCGGATGTGTATGGACCCTATGAATTTGACTTCTTCTCTCCTATAACAGGTAAGAAGGACAATTTGTCTGCTTATGTTTTCTTCTGTGCTTCAGTTAAATTTAGTGCAAAAGATGATGTATCCCTTCCATTTGCTATATTTTAATGTGGTGAGAATATCTTCCTATGCTTGAAAGCTGATGACTCTGAGGATGCCTCTAAGATAAAATCTTTTAATTATTGATGCTATACCTATCCAGTGTTATTAGGTCATATGTTGGTATTTGTACATTAAGGTGTTTTTAGTAAGAGGGATGGGTTCCTGAAAATTAGACTGGGAGTTGATTCATCATCCCCATTAACTTCTACTGTCGTGTCTGACTGAATGTCCATTGGCCATGCTTACTTATGTTTTCAAAGCTGAGCTTCTTTGTTCTCTAGCTTTATCTTCATCAAGTAATGGCTACTTATAAAGAGCAGAAAAAGGGCATTTGGTGAGTGAGAATGTGACCATAAAAAGTTGTGTTCATTGGATCATCTTTGATACAGTGAATAATCCCCACCATTTAATATAGTTGCTTTCCTTTTTCAAGTAGAACAGACATGTAATTAAAATAATATTCTTGGTTATTTTGAATGCTTCCATATCAGTCTTACTTTTTGATACATGAAAATTCCTCCCAAATTTTGGAATCTTAAAAAAGCATGTTTTTCTTTACTTCTTGGGAAAAATACAAAAAGACTTCAAGAGAATATGTGTAATGGACTATACGTGTAATACAGTATGTGTGCTCTTTGAGGGAGTTGAAACATTCATGAAAATTACAGTATGTATGTTAACCAAACCATTCCTTTACGTGCTTTAAGATATATCTTTACATTATTAACGTAAAGGAAATAGTGTTTCTAGCCTCTATTATCTTTTTGTTCCCAAAGAAGTCCCTTTGAAGTTATGATTTAATGTTACACTTTCAGCCTTTATCCAGATTTTTTTTTTTTTGCAAAATGACTACTTAGAGAACAAGCTAAAGTTAGTAAATAACACTTCATATTACTCAATGACTCTTAATTCATCAAGACACACAATAAACTCACAAGATTTTGTGCCAGGAAATTTTTTTTCTGAATATATAAACATATATATTATTTCTCAAATTAGTAAAAGATAAAAACAAAACATTGTGTTTCTATTTTCAACTACCAACTAAGAAACATGGAATTAAATTTTATTCTTAATTATAGTAACTAGCTCATTGCAGTTGCTGGTGAGATTTTTTTTTAATCCTGAATATTTCCCCTTGTTTTCTAAAAAGAAAAATCATTCTTCAACAGCACTGCTTATGTGTACTGTAGTATTTGTGTTGCTATCTTTAGGCAACATTGTAAGTGGTAGATGACGTTAGTATGAATCATAAGAACTAATGTTCTTTAAGAGTTTCCCAAGTGCCAGATATGTGTCAACTTGTTTAAATTGCACCTACACGCACATACTCCAATACTTCTTATATGTTTGGAGCAGATTCTGTTAATGTTTAGGAGGAAGAATACATTTACATCATGGAATGTCAAATAATACTTTTCTTAAAATTGCCTCCTCCATGCAGCTCGACCAGTCATTTTTCTGTCTTTTCACTTCTGCTCCTTTCTTCACATAAACAGAAAAACATTTCGTTATGTTTTCTTGTATAGAGCAAATTGATTCCATCCTGTTCTTTCCCTCACTCTCAGCTCTGAGCCATCCTTTGCATGTTAAAGAAACCTAGTGATGCATTCAATCGTTTCATACAGGGGCAAATATATTAAATTTCTAGAAGTAGGTCTTTTAGTTATATAGGCAATAATTATAATCAATCGTACAATTTCATAGAATTAGAGCCTTTAAAACATATTTGGATTTAGCTGCAGCTGAGCCTAATTCAAGAGGAAAACATCCATAATTAGTTTAGACCCAGAATCTTAATTCTAGAACTGTGGCAAGTTTATGGTACACAACGGAAGAAGGGCATCTTTGCATGGTAGCATCCTAAAAAGGAAAGTAGAAATGTGTGTACATGAGTGTAAATCTCAGAGAATGAACTGAAGTCAGAATTGTCATAAGTTGTTCAACCATGAACAAATATGTTCAATGTAATTTTTAAGGGTCATAAGTAAAAACAAAAGTGCAGGGCAGAATTTTAAGGGTATTAGCATGATTCAAATGAAAGCAGTCTTATAATGTGGAAAGGTTTATGAAAGGACTAGTTTGCACTGACCAGGCTACAAACTCATCTAAAATATTAATATATGTAATACAGCTAAAAGGTGAGGATATTTACATGACATGGTCTTTTCAAATACCAAACAATTGCATTTCACGGTCATGATGTCACTTGAGAGACATATTTTATTGGCTCTTCTGAATCATCTAGTCTATAAATAGAACTCCCCAGAATGTCTACAGAGTGGTAAATTATTAAATATAGATCTTCTCAGAGCATTCGCAGAGTTAGTAGGCAAGCTTGTTGATCACCCCACGCTCCGTTTCTATTATTGTACTAACACAGCCAGGCTACGCTGCTTCCAGTCTTGCAGCATGTTGCGCTATTTGTGGCCCTAGCCAGTGTTGAGTCACATCTGGACAGCCGGGGGGGAACCACATATGCTGAACCACACAACAGCTCTTGTTGCTACTGTGTGTTTAGGACACGAGTGTGTAACTGGGGACTGCGAGCCATCCTGAATCCTTGCCATAAGGACTTTCTTCATGATCAGGCTAGGGGACCACAAGGTGTCAGTCAGTTCTTAGCATAATTTACTTTCTTGGCCCGTTCTGAAGAAGACCCACATTAGCTGGAGTGTTATGCTCTAAATAATGAAGTTCAAGGGAGAGATTTCATTTATTTGAGGGAATTATCATTTTTTGCTAACTAAACACATTTTGAAAAGCTAAAACAAAAATCAAAACAAAAGCAAAAAAGAAACCAAACTATGCTGAAACTTGTTCCCAAAGCCATATGCATAACATTTGCTATTTCGTCCCATGGTTATTGCTTCAGTACTCTGTGCGGGTTGGAGGGACTCAGGGATGCATTTCTCAATACAATTAATCAAAGGGCAGGAAACATAGAGAAACCCTGTGTTTTCAAAGGGAGGAAGGGAATTGTCCAAGTATAGAGTTATCACTGACTGTATAATTGTAGCGTTCTTGTGCATAAGACCCCCAGAACAGTGCAGCTGTGTGGTTACGAGACTCTGAAAAGAATGTAGTGAAACTGGGAGTTCCCCGCTGTCTGCCCTCAAATGTGACATTGTTTGTAAATGGATAGTCTGCCATTGTCTCTTGGATACTAGTATGTATGTGAGCCCATCTGGGGCTGTTCTGACAATAAGTTATACCTTGGCTGTCGGTGTTATTTCCTATTAGCCAACGTATACACATATGGTCTCTTCTGGACTCATCATAAACCCTTCAGAGACCACGGCCATGAAGCCTGTGCTCATTTTTGCCCTCACTTTCAGATCTTTCAGTTCCAGCCACTTTTGCAGATAGATGTGTCTCAAAGACCACTTTGTTATCATTTGTTTATCATTTCCCCACGCCCAGAGAATTAGTTTATTGTACAATATGAGTCATAATTAATGTTTATTAATAAATCCTTCCATGCCACTCCCCCCAACTTGTCTCCTTACCCAGGTAATCAATATAAACAAATACACATCTTACATTTCTTTAATCATGCCTCATTCTAACTTCTGGAGAAGGCAATGGCACCCCACTCCAGTACTCTTGCTTGGAAAATCCCATGAATGGAGGAACCTGGTGGCTGCAGTCCATGGGGTCGCTAAGAGTCGAACACGACTGAGCAACTTCACTTTCACTTTTCACTTTCATGCATTGGAGAAGGAAATGGCAATTCACTCCAGTGTTTCTGCCTGGAGAATCACAGGAATAGGGGAGCCTGGTGGGCTGCCATCTACGGGGTCTCACAGAGTCGGACACGACTTAAGCGACTTAGCAGCAGCAACAGCAGAAGCATTCTAACTTCTACCCAACAATTGGCTATCTGGTTCAACATTCACCTGAGTTACAGTCTCCCCTTGTCTTTCTTCCTTGTCTATGCCTCCTGTGGAAGTACTTGGTCCATAATTAGTTTTGTATGCCTGACACGTAAAAATGAATTGACTCCCAAAGGTGTTCAACTGAATTGAAAAATCTCACACATTTTCTTGTCCAGCACTAGAAATCTCACCCTTCTTGATAACTGTAATTAGATACCCTTGTACTGCTGCTGCTGCTGCTGCTAAGTCACTTCAGTCGTGTCTGACTCTGTGCGACCCCATAGATGGCAGCCCACCAGGCTCTGCCATCCCTGGGATTCTCCAGGCAAGAGTACTGGAGTGGGTTGCCATTGCCTTCTCTGACTCTTATACTACTCTTCTGCTTTCTTGATAGTCTGTGAGTTTGTGTGTAATCCATAGAGACTTGACTGTCCATTGCTATATTTAGTAAGTATCGTCATATCAGCCTGGCTACCTGTTACTGTGAAGTCCTGGCCTTGGAAATGAAGGCTACTGTCTTGTCGGGTCCATTTATGTTAATCTTCACAATAGCTCAGTAGATGTTATCATCACCAGTGATTTATCTCTCTCAGGTAAGGCAGCTTTATTATGAAACTCTGATTTCCTAAGTCTATACCAAATGGACTGCTTTGGAAAAGACCCTGATGCTGGGAAAGACTGAAGGCAGAAGGAGAAGGGGGTGACAGAGGATAAAATGGTTGGATGGAATCTCTGACTCAATGGACATTGAGCAAACTCCCAGAGATAGTAAAGGACAGAGAAGTGTGCTGTGATACAATCTATGGGGTCGGAAAGAGTTGGACATGACTTAGTGACTGAACAATAGCAAATATCAAACAGAAAAATTAAAAGCTGGTGGAAGAATGAGTGGGAAGATCTAATCTCAACCCATATTTTGTTACTAGTACTTCAGTTCTGGCTCCCCTTAGGAGAGTGTTTTCCTTAATACTTCTGGGGCTTCTATTTGGGTTGGCCAGAAATTTCATTTGGGTTTGCTGTAAGATGTTATAAGCCCAATGTTTTTGGCCAGTCCTAGACATTTATCCTCCTCAAGGGTGTGTCTCTACTCTAGAGGATAAACCACCTGTTTTGTCTCTTCCTGTGAATCGTGGATGGGTCAGGTCGCTTTGGATGGTGGTGTTCTGCCCACTCCCACCGTGACATCCCAACTCCTATATTGCAGATGCTACCATTTTGTTATTTAGTCCACATTCTCCAGGGACTTGGCTCATTTTCACTGTCTTTGCTGCTAATCCACACATTCCCAGGCAGTGACACTCTTTCTACAGTAACTGGGCAAGATCTCAGTTCTCTTGGCCAACTTTAGAGAGGCTAGCTTCTCATTTTATTTCAAAACTTGTTCTATCATGGAACCTCCACCAGCTGTCCAGAGGCTGGGCATAGGGCTATTGCATGAGACTACTCAGTCTGAGGTTCATCTCCTCCCTGGTCCTGACCTGCTCTGATGCTGGGGGGAATATCCTTCAACCTCTCCTTGTAACTTGAGTACTTTGCCTTGCTGAGCATTCTGTACCTCTTTTCTTCCTTGTAGGGTCTTAGTCTTAGCATATATGGGTCAATCCTAAGATATCAGCACCATTTCTAATGTTTCCTTTTTTAAAAAAGAAGAATGGCCTTTACTGAGACCCAATGTATATATATGTGAGTAGATAACTGAGTACTCCTCCATGACTTTTTGACACAAATTAAAATTAATCTGAGTCTTCTTATATATTGATCAGAAGTGCAGTAACTACCCATTGGGGGAGCCTCTCTCTCTTAAAATTTCCATGAAACCTGAGGGCTTTTCCAATTCAAATAGGGACTGAAAGTTCAGCTCAATTTCCAGTATAAGAGTGGAGAGATTGAATCCTCTTCAGTTTGCTAATGCTATTGCTTGCGGCTGCCAAGTTGGGTGGCTGTTGACAAAACTGTGCTCCCTGCTCTGACAGATGCTGCTAATTCACATCTCTACACTGGCCAAGGGCACTCTGCCAGTGTTGACTTTTGAGCGAGGACAACTTTAATTTCTCAGAGCCACGCTCAACAAGGTTGCCCTTTACTTGGCTTCCCAAGGTCATGGTTCTTGCTATTCAGTTAATTTCATCCCTTTTCAGAACTAGAACCAGTTATTTTCTTACTGCCCATGGAAATTGGACAGCTTTTCTCTTTTTGTTCTTAAAACACAAAAAGTCTGTCTGTACCCATTTCCAGTCAGTTTTGTATTCTGAGGGAGGTTACCTACAGGACTCTCTGTGTCCCTCTATTCACTCTTCTCAAGGTTTCCCTCAAAGAATTCAAAATTATTCTTTGATTCATTTTCTTGATAGAATACATATGTAAGAATCACAATAGAGCACTTTGCTACATACCTACCTAATAATGATCATCATTTAAGTTTTAGACTGTTTTACAGGTTTTACCATTATTAATTAATGACTCATTATTTTATTCTTCACAACCATTCTCAAAATCAGTGTAATGGTGTTTCTTTGTGATGATGTGTGGCACAGTATGGAGTAATTTTTCTCTCTGGGCCTATAGTTTAAATAAAATTGCTACCCTCTTGACTTTTATATATCATGGGGAAAAAGCATGCCAGCATATGAGTTGAACTACATTGCTTCCTCAGTAGCAAAATATGAAATGCGTCCTGGATTTGCTTTGTCAAAACCTCTGACAAAAGGGTGAGTTTTCTCTTTGTTGTTGTTGCTTATTTGTTCTTATGGTCATGTCTTTTAAAATTTAAATGCCATGTGCTAGAAATGACAGAGAAGTAGAATAATATAAAGAGGCAGGTATTCAAAATTAGGGCTTCCCTGATAGCTCAGTTGGTTAAGAATCCATCTGTAATGCGGGAGACTCCTGTTTGATTCCTGGGTTGGTAAGATCTCCTGGAGAAGGGAAAGGCTACCCACTCCAGTGTTCTTGGGCTTCCTTTGTGGCTCAGCTGATAAAGAATTTACCTGCCATGAGGGAGACTTGGGTTTGATCCCTGGGTTGGGAAGATCCCCTGGACAAGGGAAAGGCTACCCACTCCAGTATTCTGGCCTGGAGAATTCCATGGACTGTATAGTCCATGGGGTCTCAAAGAGACAGAAATTTTCACTTTCACTTTCATAAAAAAATATGAGATAAATAGCATGATTTATTGAAATGTCAATATCTCACATATTTAACATAAGGACTAAATATTATAAATTTTGCATAGTAATCGATTACCTAAGAACTCATGATCTTAGGTAGCTTATTAAAAGTTGTTAGTTCAAAGTCTGATCCCTGGGTTGGGAAGATCCCCTGGACAAGGGAAAGTCTACCCACTCCAGTATTCTGGCCTGGAGAATTCTATGGACTGTATAGTCCATGGGGTCTCAAAGAGACAGAAATTTTCACTTTCACTTTCATAAAAAAATATGAGATAAATAGCATGATTTATTGAAATGTCAATATCTCACATATTTAACATAAGGACTAAATATTATAAATTTTGCATAGTAATCGATTACCTAAGAACTCACGATCTTAGGTAGCTTCTTAAAAGTTGTTAGTTCAAAGTCAGGACTCAAGTATAATATTCTTAATCACTGTTCAAGTCTTTCTACGATGCTGGTAAGTTTTAGTCTGTGATGTCTCAGAACAACCTCTGGAGCTTATTATGATTAGAAATGCCAGGAATTGCCATGTATTTAGTAAATTATTATCTCTAAAGGTGGAGTTTAGGAATTAGTACTTTTATCAAACTCAATTGGAAGTTTTGTAGTATCAAATTTCAAATCACCAAAACACATACACACCCACTAAGAAAGGGATAAGAAGAAGAGAAGTGTGCCTTTGAGCACAAATACTGGAGGAACCCATTAGTGTGGGGTTTTAACAAAGGGGTAATGACATGACTGATTTCTATATTGTTACTGGTCCTGCTAGTAACCTATGCTTCCTTGTGACTAATATTGTCCAGACAACTTGCTTTGAGCCCTCTCTTTGATGCATGCTAAAGAATGTAGCAATATGAAGAATAATTAGGAATATTTTTGCTGTAAGAACAAATAGAGTTTGACTGCTTACAGTGATGGGCCCAGGTATTTTACTCTCAGTTCAGTGCAGTTGCTCAGCATGTCCAACTCCTTGCGACTCCATGAACTGCAGCACGCCAGGCCTCCTGTCTTGTAAAGGCATCACTCCATTCTCTGCCTCATTGTCTCATGGCTGTCTTTGCTTCTTGTGTCTCTGTGCCCATGTGGCATTTTCCTCTTATGGTACCAGTACTGTTGGATTAGTGATAAAGTTGCTTCAGTTCAGTTCAGTTCAGCTGCTCAGTCGTGTCTGACTCTTTGCGACCCCATGGACTGCAGCACACCAGGCCTCCCTGTCCATCACTAACTCCTGGAGTTTACTCAAGCACATGTCCATAGAGTCGGTGATGCCATCCAACCTCTGTCATCCCCTTCTCCTCCCACCTTCAATCTTTCCCAGCATCAGGATCTTTTCAAATGAGTCAGTTCTTCGCATCAGGTGGCCAAAGTATTGGAGTTTCAGTACATGTGAGCTAGCTCATCTGGTCCAAGACATCCTTGGCTTAAGCTCCCAGGTTAAGAAGAGGGTGAGAAGAAAGGACAATGAGTTTGAAGGAAATTTTCCAAAGAAAGTTGCAAAGATAGGTACCAGGGCTGGGCTCCACCATCATTTCACCTAAAATCCATTTTATCCTATTCCTAGATGTAAGACTCTGGATTCCATCACCCCCATTTTATCCCTAAGTAATTCATTTCACCTTTGACCATAGGCAGATTTCATTCTTCCTGGGAATGGAGCTGAAGACTGTGGGAAGAGAACCTTTGAAATTCCTAGAAATTACCCTGAAGCTTTGGGAGCTTCTGTCCAAAGATGCTTCCATCAACTCTTTCCCCCTTGAATACTTACACTGCTTTACCCTCAGAAAGCGGGGGGCAGGTCTGTACTCCCTCTCCTTGAAAGGGCCAGCTTTCTGATTGACTTTGACCAGTAGAATACGGCAGATGTGACAGTCTGGGTATTTTTCTTCTTGGAAGCTAGCTGTCAGGTAAGAAATCTGATTACTTGAGACTGTGATGCTCAAATGAGTTGCATGGAAAAGCCATGGAGGAAGAGATCTGCCTACTCCCACAGCCTTCTCCAACTTTTCTAACCTTCCCAGGTGAGATACCAGACACGTGAATAAAAACCCAACATGGACTCAACTGGGTTGTGCATTTCCTGTTCCATGTGGTGTCTTCTGGTGTTGAATGTGTCAATAGACTTTGCCTATTCTGGATGTTCCATACAAATGGAATCATATATCATATAGTCCTATGTGTCTGGATTCTTTCACTTAGCATCTATGTTGTAGATTTTCAGGGTCCACCCATGTTTTAGCATATATCAGTACTTCATTTCTTTTATTGTCAAAGCCATGGATAGAGGAACCTCATGGGTACAGTCCATGGGTCACAAAGAGTCAGATAGGACTTTGCAACTAAACGGCAATAGCAATTTCATTGTAAGGGTATACTGTAGTTTGTTTAACCATTCATCAGTTGATGAACATTTGGGTTGTTTCCACATTTTGGTTATTATGAATAATTCTGTGAACATCCATGTACAAGTTTTTGTATGAAAGTATGTTTTGTTTTCTTAGATACACACCTGTAAGCCTAATGACTTCTCTTTTAAAAATCTCACTCTATCTACTTTGTTGAGAATAAACTAAAAAGATTCAAAGGTAGAGGTTGTCATAGTAATCAGATGAAAGAGGATGGTGACTGCAGGATAAACTTGTTAACAAACCACAAGTCCTAGGATAAGGCTGATCCATGGACACCTAATGACAGCCACTGCTCAGGATGAATGTCATCCTAACACATCAACAAGTCTGCCTGCCATCCTGGAAATGGCATGAAAAGGCCCATAGTTAATGGACTAACACTCTGTAGCTTTCTAGAGAGATTTGTTGTTGTTGTTGTTGTGCAATGATATTGTACTGGACCAACATGAAATGTATTAAAATACAATTGTGCAGGAAGACTAGAACCATAAAACGTAAGTGTAGTTGGCTTGCAAAGAATAAATTTCTGGCTGTTTGTATATGCTTTTGCCTATTGTAGTCTTCTTCAGCTGTGAAATGCATTACAGCTTATGACACATCCGGGCACTGTCTATTTTTCTTTAGTAAACTGAAAGTTTGAGTGGAAGGAATTATGAGAGGAGATGGAGAGATATAGAAAAATAATAAAGTTGACACATCTTCTGATGATAAAATGTCTTCTGAAGGTGATGGGAGAGAAGGGGGTAGAGAGATCACAACCCACATCTGTTGAGTTCCAATGCCTGAGCCTGGTGGATCTTTAGTATGCTATGTTGCTATTTTTAGTATGCTATGTTGCTGTCTTTAGTATGCTATGCTGAAGTATTCAGCTGGTAAAGAATCTTCCTGCCATGTAAGGACCCTAGTTTGATTCCTAGGTGGAGAAGATCCCCTGGAGAAGGGATAGGCTACCCACTACAGTATTCTTGGGCTTCCCTCCTGGCTCACCGTGTAAAGAATCCACCTACAATGTGGGAGATCCTGCAGTGTGGGAGATCTGGGTTCGATTCCTGGATTGGGAAGATCCCCAGAAGGAGGGCATGGCCACCCACTCCAGTATTCTTGCCTGGAGAGCCATCATGGACAGAGACGCCTGGTGGGTTGCAGTCCACGGGGTCACAAAGAGTCAGACACGACTGAGCAATGAAGTACAGCATGTGCTGCTGTTTACAACCTAGTTACCTGCTTTGCAGAAGCGTGTCTATTCTTTGAGCATGCACAGTGTATACAGTTGGTGTCTACATAAGAAAAGTGGAGTAAAATGTATTGAGTGCCTACTAATTTATGTTCTTTTCCCACACTAGCCTTCATTGCATCCTCTGAGCAGATGCTGTGGTTAAGAGAAAGGATTCTGGGGCCAAACTGCCCAGTTTGAAATTCCACTTAATAGCTGCTGTCCGTGGGCACATTATATAACTGTGTTGTCCTCTGTTTCCTTATCTACTACCTTATTGAAAGTGAAAGTGTCAGTCGCTCAGTTGTGCCTGTCTCTTTGCAACCCCATGGGCTGTAGCCCACCAGGCTCCTCTGTCCATGAAATTCTCCAGGAGAGAATACCAGAGTGAGTAGCCATTTCCTTTTCCAGGGGCTCTTCCTGACCCAGGGATCGAACCTGGGTCTCCCATATTGCAGGCAGAGTCTGTACTCTCTGAGCCACCAGGGAAGCCCCACTACTTTTTTTGGTAATACTAACAACCTACCACACAGGGAAGTTTTGAGGATTAATATATCAAAAAACTTAAAGTAGGACCTGGTTCATAGTGAGTGCTCCATGAACCAGAATATGAACCAAGTTCTGCCTAGGAGCCTAGGTTCTTTCCAACCAGCTCTCATGCTTCCTCTTCCCACACATCGAAGAACAACACATTATGTATGATTTATTGCTTTCCTAATTCATCTGTTACACTCCTGATATGCTCAGAAATCCTGATGAAGGTAGGAATATACAGTCTACAAAATATCAAATAAGCCTCATTGGATTTGTTGCTTGATGAGCCAGTTTGTGAACTTGACCTTTGACATATACCACAAAAGTTTTATAATCTAGTATAAAATTGTAATGGTGAATGAAGCAACATTTCAAGGAAAATGAGACTTAATTCTTGCTACTCCTTATCCTCTTGCTTACATTTGTCCAATCCTTCCCTTCTCTCCTTAGACCTATAACCAAATATATGGGCAGTAAATCAGGACTGTTTGTTCAGGCTCTGCATGACAGATACCTAACTTCTCCCCCTCAAGGAAAGCTGGACTCATAAATAACAGTGTTCTAGCAGCCCTCAGGTACCCTAACCTCACTGTGTAGACTGCTGTCTTCAGTTCACTTCCTATTCCTGACCAGATTGGAGATTTATTTTAGGAGAGATCTGAAATGCCAGTCTCTGATATCTTGCAGTTTCACAGTTCTGGGCACCTAGCAGACATTCAGTAAATATTGGTTGACTGATTGATTGATTTGATTTTCACACCTTTCTGGTTAGCAAAGTGCCAGCGTATCTTACATTGTCCATGTTGGTCAACATTTATATCACATTCTTTTTTTTTTTTATTTTACAGTATTGGACACCCAGAGGGAATGGGTCAGAATAAGTTTTAACATGTACAGGCAAGCAGTTCACAGTACTGATTTCTTCCTTACATAGTCCTACAAATGAGCTTTTAAATATTATTAAAGAACCTATTTATTAGCAAACAGGGACAAAGCAGATGCACATTTTGACCTTGCCAGAAATAGTCACTGGAGTCAGATAACAGTATTCTGAAGTCAGGATACCATGGAAATTTCTGTAGGTGGCTTTATGCAGCTGGCGGTTTTCTGATGCCAGGTCTGGAAACAGGGGCAGACACTAGTCCTTACAGTGCAGATAATGAGGCTCCATACTTTTTATACCTTATTCAGTCAAGGATGTTGTTCAAAACAAAAGTTTTGTGGTATATGTCAAAGGTCAAGTTCATAAACTGGCTCATCAAGCAACAAACCCAATGAGACTTATTTGATGTTTTGTTGACTGTATATTCCTACCTTCATCAGGATTTCTGAGCATATCAGGAGTGTAACAGATGAGTTAGGAAAGCAATAAATCATACACAATGTGGTGTTCTTCCATGTGTGGGAAGAGGAAGCATGTGAGCTGGGTGGAAAAAACCCAGGGTTCTAGGCAGAACTTGGTTCATATTCTGGTTCATGGAGCATCCTTGAACAACATGGGTTTGAGCTGCCTGGATCCACTTACTAGTAGGTAATAGGCATGCATGCTCAGTCATTTTCAACTCTTTGCCACCCCATGGACTGTAGCCCATCAGCCTCCTCTGTCCCTGGGCTTCTTCAGGCAAGAATACGGGAGTGGGTTGCCATTTCCTTCTCCAGGGGATCTTCCCAACCCAGGGATCAAACCGGCATCTTCTGATTGGCATGTGGATTCTTTACCACTGTACCACCTGGGAAGCTGGTGGGTCCAATTATATATGGATATTTTTCAACAGTAAAATGTTACAATGCTTCACAGTCCACATTTAATTGATCTGTAGATGTGGAGGAACTGGAGGTATAACTGTAAATTATATGTGGATTAACCCTCAAGCTGTTAAGTGTATTTCTAAAATATTTTAAACAAACCCATATCTTAAACACCAATGGGAACAATTCTAACATCCTTAATGTGGGTGACCAAACTATGAATTTCACCAGGGAAAACTGATTTCTGATATTCATCATACTGACTAGCAAAGTTTCTGCTATTGACTCGGGCTCTGATAACAGAATCTGCTCTGTGGGTGGTGAGACTAGTATGTGAGCTATCATCCCTGGGCTGAGAATTCCTGATTAGGGCAGTTGGTTACAACTGAGTGTAATGTAACTAAATGGCATCCATTCTATCCAGCTACTATTTATGCTGTGAGAAAAGAGCTTTTTATAGTAAATGGGCTTTCAGTGAGCTTCATTTTGTGCGATGATTAGAACTCCTCCTTGCATGGACAGGTTGTTTTCTAAATGCTAAGACTAAATGAAATGAAAGAGAAAATTTGGAAAGCTTCTTTTTTGTGTGGTTAAATACACAGCAAACTCATCTAGAATGTTCACAAAGGAGCAAACTGACACCTGTTTGGAACTCCCCTTAGGTTAGGGTTGGTTTTCCTGGTGGCTCAGACAGTAAAGAATCTGCCTGCAATACAGGAGAGCCAGGTTCAATCCCTGGGTTAGGAAGATCCCCTGGAGAAGGGAATGGCTACCCACTCCAGTGTTCTTGCCTGGAGAATTCCATGGACAGAGGAGCATGGCGAGCTACAATCCATGGGTTTGCAAAGAGCTGGACATGACTGAGTGACTAAGTGTGCACACACACACACACACACACACACACACACACGGGTCAGGGCAGTGCCTTTGTTGGCACATAGTTATGATGATAATAAGAATACATGGAAAACACTAAGAAAACTATGCCCGAGAGTTTCTAATTCACAATGAAATGGTCTGAGAGGGGGAGTGATACAGAAGGTGCGTGGGGAGATCACTGAGATATCTAAGATCAGCTCATGGCCGAGGTGAGCCTATCAGGAAAGGTAGGATTTGTAACTGGAAGGATGTGGGAAGGCATTCCAGCCTGGTGAGATGAGTGTCCACTCTTGGGGAAGATGTGAACCTGTATGTGAACGTGGTGTGTTATACAGAGCAAGTAAATGGAAGGGGTTGTAGGGGGGTTTGGACTAATGATAATAGCTCACATTTATTGAACACTTATGTGTCCTGCCACGTGCTGAATATTTTATCTCTGAGTACATTTAATGATTCCAAACTTTACGAAGTAGTCGCTACCCTTATTTCCACTTAACAGAACATGAACTAAGGCCTAGAAAAGTTCAGTAACTAGCCCAAAGGTCGCATCACTGATAAGTGATGGAGGTGGGTTTGGAACCCAAGCAGCATGACTGAACATACCTATGATGGCCACCCCATTTTGCCCCTCTGGTGGCCAGTGGCTGTGGCAACTGGTATTCTTGTAGGGAGTCTTGGAAACCTCAGATATCTGAAGTGGATTCTGAACACGTGTTAGCAGCTGCTTAGCAATGCATGTTGCCAGCATAGTTCAGCAAGTCTTAGGAGGTAGACAGGAAAAGGAGGCACCCAGGGACAGAAAGAGACAGAGGCAGAAATAAGGAGGCACACAAAGAAAATATGGCAACAGAGAGAATAAGAGGGGAAGGGGTGGCTACGCTGCAGAGTGACAGGGTGGAGCACACCTCCACCTCAGTGACAGCCAGTGGCATCCTTGTTCTCTGTGGCTTTGACATCATCAAAAAATATCTAACATAATTAAATATGATCTTTCCCCCTTAGAAAATTGGCTCAATTTGCAACAGCGTGGATGGACTTGAACGGTATTAAGTGAAATAAGTCAGACAGAGAAAGACAGATACTACATGATTTCACTTATAGGTGGGATATATTAAAAAAAAATACAACAAACCAGTGACTATAACAAAAAGGAAACAGACTCACAGATATAGAAAACAAACTTGCGGTTATCAGTGGGGAGAGGGATAGAGGGAGGGGCAATTAAAGGGGTAGCAGAGTAAGAGGTACAAACTATTAGGTATAAGATAAGCGACAAGGCTATGTTGTACAACATGGAGAATATAGACAATATTTTATAATCACGATAAAGAATCCTCTGCCAATGCAGGAGACTTGGGTACGATTCCTAGTAAAAAAAAATACAACAAACCAGTGACTATAACAAAAAGGAAACAGACTCACAGATATAGAAAACAAACTTGCGGTTATCAGTGGGGAGAGGGATAGAGGGAGGGGCAATTAAAGGGGTAGCAGAGTAAGAGGTACAAACTATTAGGTATAAGATAAGCGACAAGGCTATGTTGTACAACATGGAGAATATAGACAATATTTTATAATCACGATAAAGAATCCTCTGCCAATGCAGGAGACTTGGGTACGATTCCTAGGTTGGGAAGATCTCCTGGAGGTGGAAATGGCAACCCACTCTAGTATTCTTGCCTGGAAATTTCATGGACAGACTTCTGTGGACAGGACCTGGCAGGCTACAGTCCATGGGGCTGCAAAGAGTTGGACATACTGAGCATGCACACAGGTGTAAATGGAATATAACTTTTAAAGCTTTGAATTACTTTATTGTATACCTATAAGTTATGCAATATTGTACAGCAATTATACTTCAATGAGAAAAAAGGAAAATGGTTTCATCCTAAGGCTTCCTTTAGCCACACTCCCTATTAGTGTAAACCCCCTTGTTCTGGATTCCCCTTGTTCTCATTTCTAAATTCTCACCTGTTTTGTTGAAAAGTGCACATTTTGCTGGCAGTTACCAAGAAAATATGCAAGTGACATAAATCTCTGAATCTCTGCTAAAAATCATTGTTCTTTCTTCTCATTTGATTGACAGCTTGACAGAGTATTCTAAATTGTTAAATATTTTCTCTCAAAATTTGAAAATTTTGCTTTGTTTCTTCTGCTAAAGGGAGTAATGCCTTTGGTTACTCTGTTCTGTTCTGACAGGCCTTCTGTTCTTCATATTTAAAAAATTCATTAAAATATCCTACTCTTTAATACCTCTTTTTTTCTTCTTTTTGGTTTTATAAGTTTATGAAATTTTACTCCTGTAGTATCATTTTAGAGGAGGTCTCAAGTGGAAAAAAGATACATGTTAACAAGCCACTATCTTTGTTCAAAAGTGAGCACTATGTTTTCCTGCTGCCTAACTAAATTAACCAAAACAAGATAGTAAGGTGTGGCTAAGATGAAAACTCATTTTTGATGAAGCCCCTCTGCTTTGTTTCTTCTGCTAAAGGGAGTAATGCCTTTGGTTACTCTGTTCTGTTCTGACAGGCCTTCTGTTCTTCATATTTAAAAAATTCATTAAAATATCCTACTCTTTAATACCTCTTTTTTTCTTCTTTTTGGTTTTATAAGTTTATGAAATTTTACTCCTGTAGTATCATTTTAGAGGAGGTCTCAAGTGGAAAAAAGATACATGTTAACAAGCCACTATCTTTGTTCAAAAGTGAGCACTATGTTTTCCTGCTGCCTAACTAAATTAACCAAAACAAGATAGTAAGGTGTGGCTAAGATGAAAACTCATTTTTGATGAAGCCCCTCAATAATTAAACCAAATATTAATAATGAGGCAGGAAACAGAGGCCTGGTACAAATGGGCATAACCATTTGGTGTGAAAAGATTACAGCGTGATTTTCACAAGGAGAAGAAAAGCTGTCTTTTTTTCTGGGGCTGAAAAATCACTGGAGAAACAAGAAATAAAAAATTATAGCTGAAAATTCACTTGGATAGTAGAGAGAATCAGGTTTGATATATTGATAGAAACAATATCTTGACTGGCATGCAATTCAATGGTTTTCCACTTCATTACTCCCATCCACCCCCTTGGCTACGACTATAAAGGCTCAGGGAGACATATTCTGAAGGAGTCAGTGTACTCTAAAATGCATGAGTCATTTTCTTTTGTTAAATTTAGCATTAATTTTCTGTCTCCATCAGTTAGTTTAGAATTTTTGTCTAAAGGTGAGATATTCTCTCAAGTTCTTTAACAGAGATACTTGTTTTCTACTGTCATTTGGTTTTAAAANAATTCCCCAAAGATGAGAATCTACAGTTTAGAACTATCAAAACAATGTGAGAAAATATGAGCAGGCTGACTGCCATTAGAATGAAAAACACGGTTAGAACAGCAAGTGCATCATGAAAGAGGGCCCCTTGGTAGGACTGCTGTTCCCAGTAAAAAGCCTTTTCAGGTGGAACTTTGTATTTGAAAGACATTTCTAAGACTTTTCACAGTGTAGCTGAGGCTAGTTAGAACATTCCATGGCATAGGACTGACTGTTGTTTAGTTTGTGCCATGGAGCTGTCCTGCTTATTTAACTTATATGCAGAATATATCATGCGAAATGCCAGGCTGGATGAATCACAGCCGGGAATCAAAATTACCAGTAGAAATATCAACAACCTCAGATATGCTGGTGATACCACTCTAATGGCAGAAAGTGAAGCAGAACTAAAGAGCCTCTAGATGAGGGTAAAAGAGGAGAGTGAAAAAGCTCAACATTCAAAAATTAAGATCATGGCATCTGATGCCATCACTTTATGGCAAGTAAAAGAGGAAAAAGTGGAAACAGTGACAGATTTTATGTTCTTGGGCTCCAAAATCACTGCAGATGCTGACTGCAGCCTTGAAATTAAAAGACACTTGCTCCTTGGAAGAAGGGCTATGACAAACCTAGGCAACATATTAAAAAGCAGAGACATCACTTTGCCAACAAAGGTTCATATAATCAAAGCTATGATTTTTCCAGTAGTTATGTATGGATTCATGGGGTCGCAAAGAGTTGGACACGACTGAGCGACTGAACTGAACTGAACTGTATGGGTATGAGAGTTGGACTATAAGGAAGGCTGAACACTGAAGATTTGATGCTTTTGAACGGTGGTGTTGGAGATGACTCTTGCGAGTCCCTTGGACTGCAAGGAAATCAACCCAGTCAATCCTAAAGGAAATCAACCCTGAATATTCATTGTAAGTATTGATGCTGAAGCTGAAGCTCTGATACTTTGGCCACCTGAGTGAAGAGCCTGCTCACTGGAAAAATCCCCAATGCTTGGAAAGATGGAGGTCAGGAGGAGAAGGGGGNAGAGTCCCTTGGACTGCAAGGAAATCAACCCAGTCAATCCTAAAGGAAATCAACCCTGAATATTCATTGTAAGTATTGATGCTGAAGCTGAAGCTCTGATACTTTGGCCACCTGAGTGAAGAGCCTGCTCACTGGAAAAATCCCCAATGCTTGGAAAGATGGAGGTCAGGAGGAGAAGGGGGCAGTAGAGGGTGAGATGGTTGGATAACATCAGTGACTCGATGGATATGAGTTTTGAGCAAACTCCAGGAGATAGTGAAGGACAGGGAAGCGTGCTGTGCTGCAGTCAATGGAGTTGTAAAGAGTTGGACATGACTTAGGGACTAAACAACAACAACAAATGGAGCTGTCTAGCCTAAACATGCCTTTTGTCCAACAACCCTCTCCATCACCCAGAGAATACTGGCATATGTAGATTACTCTGGAAACTATTGGGTTTTCATGAATTGAAGGAAATGTATTTGCAGGAAAATATTTACTTGGGTTCATCTGTTCTAAATATAC
>SJXQ01012457.1:254659-275777 GCA_006408695.1 Aepyceros melampus | reverse complement strand
GCTCATACAACCTTTGGGCCAATGGGACCTCTGCTCTTATCGCCAAGTCCCTTCCTTCAACGCCCTGTTTCCTCTCTCGGGTTTCCTCCCTCCCCTGCTAAGGAGGTGGGGGAAGGAGGAGAGGGGGAGTGTGGTGGGGCGGGTGATAATGGGGAGGTATCAGGGCATATAATAGAGCGGGGGGTGGATGAAGAGAGCGCTAGTGCGTAGCTACGATTCTAGGAGAGGAGGTTCTCGGAGGGAAGGGCGGGGGCTGCTGATGTAATGGGGAGAAGTGATTAATCCTTCGGTTCGCCGTTTCAACCTCTCTCCGCCCCCGCCCCCATCCGATTTTTTAAGCGGAAAAGAAAAGTAGAGCGAGGTAGCCAATCTTTGATAACTGGGGTTTTTTGTGGTAGGTAGGTTCAAACTCTCAGCTGTAGGGAGCGCTAGAGATTCTGTACCCTTTAGTTCAGCTGAGGGTATTTGCTAAACCTTGAAGATCTACTTTACCGAGCTTTGAGCTCGGGAACCGAAGTTAGAAGTCGGTTCCTACTTGTAGTCTAAAGGGAGTCATCTAAATCTTGAAAAGATTGTGATCAATAGGGAATAGACCTTTGGTCAGTTTACTTATTGAAGACGCGGTCTCTTTAACGTTTGGGGAAATAATAGGTGGAAAAGAAGTAAATGTGTTGAGGTGGTGATTGTTTATGTGATAAACGTTTTAATTTTTTAATTTTTTTTTTTTAGATCTCACAAACTCAGAGGAAAAGAAAAGCCCCAAGGGGAATTGTCTTTTGTGTCTGTATCTGGTCCCCTCGAGATAATCTCTCCCCAGGGAAAACGTGTTTTTATTCCCTCGCTGCTGTTGTGATGACTGAAAAAGTATCCTTTCTCGGTTCTTTCGCTCTCTTTTGTTTATCACCTTATGGAAATGGTAAAACCGGCAGTTTACCTGATTCTCTGATTTTCGATCTTAGGTGATTTCTTTCTCATTTCAGTTTGAGCAGGTGCTCTGTCAGGTTTGAGATGGTTCACTAAGTGGTTACAAAGTACAATAAGACAAGCAGGGGTAAGAGCCGGGTAGTGTGTATTTTGGGAGGGGAGAGAGAACAGTGAGAACCTCTGTTGTGTCGGGTGTTTGAGTCTCTGACTTGATGTATGCCTCTGGGCAACATACTTGACGTTTCTAGCTTTCAGGGTTCCCTCCTTTTCAATAAGAATTTACTTTGAATTACATAATACTGTTTTTAATTTGAAAACATTCTCTAATTTTGGGATGAGCTCTCTTTGGTCCTGACAATGGAGAAACTTAGCTCTAAGTTTCCTTCTCAAGAAAAAAATCGAGGAGGGAGGCTTACAATGAAGAACTGCAGATGTTTATGGTGGTTAGCAAGGTACAAATGGGTACAGTTTTAGATTTGGTTCAAATAAATGTAGCAGGAAAAAAGGAAAATTAAACGCTATTGTACATAAGTGGATCCATAACTCTATTTTTTCTAAAACTTTAATTTTTTCCCAGCATGCATTTACTGGTTCCTTCTGTGTATTGCTATGTAAGGTGCTATGGGAGATAGCAAAAAATAAAACAAATTGCAAAATACGGGGCATAGTTTGTATTTTTTTTTTATGGTAGTTGATTTAGTTAATTCAGATGTACAGAGAAAACATAGCTTATTCTCTGTAGCTTATCCTTCTCTGGTTCCTTCTGTGTATTGCTATGTAAGGTGCTATGGGAGATAGCAAAAAATAAAACAAATTGCAAAATACGGGGCATAGTTTGTATTTTTTTTTTATGGTAGTTGATTTAGTTAATTCAGATGTACAGAGAAACATAGCTTATTCTCTGTAGCTTATCCTTCTTCAGTTCAGCCGCTCAGTCGTGTCCGACTCTTTGCGACCCCATGAATCGCAGCACGCCAGGCCTCCCTGTCCATCACCAACTCCCGGAGTTCATCTAGACTCACGTCCATTGAGTCCGTGATGCCATCCAGCCATCTCATCCTCGGTCGTCCCCTTCTCCTCCTGCCCCCAGTCCCATCCTTCTTGAGTCCCCACGTTATCCTTTTTATTTTATAGGTAAATACTGAATCTTACAGATTTCCCCACTTCCCTGTCATCCAAGATATAGGGATTCTGTGTAAAGTGTACATAGACGGAATGTTGCATCTTCGATATCCTAGATTTCCAAGTTGTAAAAAACTTGGAATGATAGTTCTCTGGCATGTGACAGTAAGATGCCTTATGTAACAAAACCAGTATATTATGATAATTTTCTGATAGGTGGAAGTAAAATGCCTTGATAGTGCCTTTTTCTAATTCACACAGTAACTAGTGGGCTGGTAGAAGCCTGTGGGATGGGAAGGTCAGCAGGGCATTAAGGAAAAGCCCTGAGCCATGCATGCCAGTCCTTGTGTTGTCCTTTACTTGTGGAGTGTCTGGTATAGTCCAAAAGCAGAACTGCTAGCCTCAGAGATAGAATTGCTCCTTTGTCTTTTTGAGAAGTTGTGCTGCTTCCACACCGAACCATTTGCCTTATACACTGCAACCTCTGTCCTGACCCCAGGCCTCCGCAGATCCATTGATTCTCATGATGCCATTCCATCTTCTCACTGAAACATGTGGGAACTTCTGGTTTCCCAGAATATCCCATGTAGGCCTTGATGAGCCAGGAACTTTGCTTCAAGCTCATCTACTGGGCCACCTCCCTCCACCGATGTTGCATTTTTCTCCCTATGTCATGTAGAACATGCCATTAAGCTGAAAG
Source organism: Aepyceros melampus (assembly GCA_006408695.1). Lineage (NCBI taxonomy): Eukaryota > Metazoa > Chordata > Mammalia > Artiodactyla > Bovidae > Aepyceros > Aepyceros melampus. The sequence goes on along the minus strand of SJXQ01012457.1, from coordinate 273,031 downwards.
CAGAGATCCTAGTGGACTCAGCCTCTCACGGGCATGCCCAGAGAAACAAACCATTATCCCCATTTTTCTTGGATTTCCCCATATCTCTTGAATATTTCAACTATATACTTACAACTCTAGTTTCCACACTGAGAAGGGACAGGAAGTAAGCACACCAAGTCTGATTACCTCTTTCTGTCCCCCTTTCTTCTTTCCATGATCTCTTAGGGCTATAAGAGATGGATTTTTCTAACACAACATTGTAAAATATGTATTTTAATTAAAAAGTTTTTAAAAAGATTATTTTTATTCTTCTTGTGTGACAAGAGCTTTCATTATGTACCACATCCTCTTCATTTTTTGTGATGACTTCTACTGTGCTCCCTTTTTTGGAGCCATGATGGATGGGACTCAGGAAAGTGTTCCATTAACAATAATGGAATATCTACTGGGAGATATTTAAAAATATCCTATCATATCACTGGTTCCTACATATTTTTAGTTTATCTTATAAAAGCATTAAACGTTAGAGACTTCTTTGTGAAAAAGTGTTTAAAGCCATCTTAAGTTAAAACTTGGGAGTTGTTAGAATAGGCCTTGGAGATCATTTAATTCTCATGTTTGTATTTGCTATATAAGGAAACTAAAATTCAAAGAAATGAGGTGACAGAAGCAAATCTCATAACTACTTAGTGGCAAAGTTAATGCCTGACAGTCCAGTGCCCTTTCTGTTCACAGATATTATAGCCTTTTAATTCTTCCAGTGAAACCCAAAATATTCCAAATGGTCTTAGCCATCGCCAGGTCCACCTGTGTTAGCAGATAATCCGGTCAGTTAGCTGTGATAGGAGCTATGTGTGAGAGAAAACAGAAAAACATAAAGGAGATTTTTATTTGGGGGGGGGGGTGGGTGGGTAGCAGTCTTCCAAATGATTTCAATATACACTTAGCATAATTTCAGAGGACTGAGTTCCCTCAGGGTTTGCTCGCTCTTCAAGAATATTTGTGTTTGTTTTTCTCAACTAATTACTGGTGCTTAACAGGTTTGTGTACTTAAAATTATTTGTTTATAAAACTTATCACAATACGAGTGTGGAAAAAATAAGCCCTTTAATCATTTTAATACCTGGCGGTGATATTTACTGTGATTTTTAAATGATAATTTTTACCGTTTCAAAGATTCGGCTTCCCCTTTCCCTGTCATTCCATCATCTAGTCCTAAGCCGTCAGTACTCACGTCAGTTATATAAGACACTTGAAAGCTGCTCATTCCTTTTATGTCATTTAGGAAATTAGTTTGATCTGAATATGGTTTTCCTGAAGGAATAACCAGCTCTGTTTAAAATATCCTTGTTAGAGTATTAATGACTTATCTCACTAAGCTGCAAAAATTCATTCTTTAGTACATGCTCAGATAATATTTTATCAATTAGTAAGTGAAAATTAACTTGGAACTAAGAATTTAAATTCAGTGTATATGTGGGAAAACCTGGTAAGCATGCAATCAAATGATCCTCATAACAGAGGTTATCTGTAAAAAAAATTATAGAATCTAACTTTAATACCTTTCCCTGTGGAATAATAGAGACATAGCCCTATCAAAAGAAATTATGTTCAAGATTTAGGATGGGCTGTGATTGACCACTGTAAACCTTTTTATTTTTTGCTTTTAAAAGGAGAACCCAATTTTGAAGTATTGAGAAAAGACTAGGCCAAACAATAAAAGGGTGTTATATTATGGAAGGACTGGTAGGTGACTGAACTGTGGGCAGATGTGAACGAAAGATGGTGACAGAGCTCTGCTACCTACTGGCTCTCCGACCTTCGCCAAGTTACTTAACCTCTCTATGCTTCAGTTTCTACATCAGTAATATGGGGGTGATAATAGTTCTCATTTCATGGGATTGTGACGATTATAAAATGCTGAGAAGAGTGCTTAGTATGCAGTAGGAGCTCAATAAACTATTAGCCATTATTGTCACTGCTGTTGATATTGATGTTATTTCATGCACTCCTTGATGAGTTTCAAGATTACACAGACATTATATGTAGGGAAGCAGGTATGGCCCGGAGAAGGCAATGGCACCCCACTCCAGTACTCTTGCCTGGAAAATCCCATGGACGGAGGAGCCTGGTGGGCTGCAGTCCATGGGTCTCTAAGAGTTGGACACGACTGAGCGACTTCACTTTCACTTTTCACTTTCATGCACTGGAGAAGGAAATGGCAACCCACTCCAGTGTTCTTGCCTGGAGAATCCCAGGGACAGAGGAGCCTGGTAGGCTTCCCTCTATGGGGTTGCACAGAGTCGGACACAACTGACATGACTTAGCAGCAGCAGCAGCAGGTATGGCTCTTATATTATTATTATTATATATTATAAGGAAATATGACTAGAAAATGGTATTAGGAAAATATTTTAAAAGAACAAGGAAGACAACACCAAAAGGAAAGAGGCAGAGCAACAATCAGTAGAGATCAGGTATGGATTGAAACTGATGGCAGAAAACCTATGCAGGCTGTTTCCACTCAAGCAATGTTTGGACTGAGGATCTTGTGGCAGATGCAGAATGTTCTTTCACTATGGGAGCCTCTGAAGAGGCAGTTTATGGAATGTCAGGAAACAAATGCATGGACCTAGAAAGAGGAAGGAAGGGAGGTGGGAAGGGAAGAAAAAAAAGAAAGACTGCAGCTGGAGTTTTATTGAAAAATTGTTATTGAATTGTTATTTCAATAACAATTGTTATTTCAATTGTTATTGAAAAATTAGACTCACTTAAGTGGTATGTTGGGCTTCCCTTGTGGCCCAGCTGGTTAAGAATCTGCCTGCAATGTGGGAGACCTGGGTTGGATCCCTGGGTTAGGAAGATTCCCCTGGAGAAGGGAAGGGCTACCCACTCCAGTGTGCTGGCCTAGACAATTCCATAGACTCTATAGTCCATGGGGTCGCAAAGAGTCAGACACAAATGAGCAAACTTCACTTTCACTTACTATGTTAAAATTTAAAAATTCACTTAGGCCTCTCTGAAAGGAGTAGGAATTATGGAAAAAAATGGAACATAGGTGGAAATAGAAGTAGCAGTAAGTAATACATGAAGTGGCACAAGTTACTCAAAGACTAGAGAATTTGAAACATAAAGGAAGAGGGTTTTAGAGGAGCATGTGTCAGAGGATATAGAGACCCTCTATGATCCTGAGATTATGGCCTCTACAAGCATCCACAGAAGCTTCAGATTCAGGAATTTGTTGAGAGTGATCCAGCTAAGATACATTTCAGGAAAGAAGATCTTGGAAGCAAGGTTAATAGACCTAAGGAGTTCTAAAGCAGGGTATAGTGGTAGCAGCTGTGTCATAAAGTTTAAAATTATTTGGGATCCTACTGGAGATGGACAAGCAGAGAAGAGAAGATCTGCTATAAGGCTATAAGCATGGATTATAGGGTTGTCTATTATTAAATGTGTAGTGCTGTATTCACCATGGAAAGGGAAGCTGTGTCACTCAGCTGAGACCAGGCTCAATTTAACGTGGGCTTCCAGGCCAGAAATACCAGACTCCAAGGGAAATGGAAATAGAAGTGTTCAAAACATGGGAAGGATCTCAAGAGACACAAGGAAGATCCAGGTGTGATCTAGTAGACATTGAAGATGCTGCCACTGTAAACCTCCTCATGGATCTGTACCCAGTTGGGCCCTGTGCCCACTCTTGAGTTAATCTCTGCCAAGCATGAGAGGATTACTCTTAGGCAAATCAGAATTTCCCCTGAAGCTTCAGAGGTGGTCAGCTGGATGGAGGAGATGTGGGTACCTTTTTGGAAGCAGGAGAAAGACACTATGTAGAAAGTCAACTCTGACCTTATTAAAAGCAATTAGGTTCTATGTCACAGTTAACCTCCTGATGGGAAATGTATCCCAGCTGAATTTAAATTCACATATAGTAGTTGGAAAACTGACATGTTTTAATAGGCATCTTGGCATGGCAAAAACCAAAATGATGTTCTCCGTTTGTTGTTGTTCCCTTTTACATTATTCCTCTTCTCCCAGATAATACTTAGTCTGCCACAGTCTCTGATAGGCAACAGCAACACGGATCTATATACTGGGTTCTAGGAATATTTTGTTTGCAAGATATTGTTACTGCCAGAGTCACATTTGCTTTTACATTTATGAGATACAACAGTTTCAGGTGGATTACTTCAGTTTGATGTTACTGAAGGTGCTACACCCATGTAATGGAAGAAGGCTCAGGGTGCAGTGGCTGCTGAAGGAACCCAAATCCCAAGGCATTTGAGGGAGACTCTTCTGACAGAGACTAAAAAGATCTGGAAACCAGCGAGAAGAGTAGTCAAACTTTATGGTCTTCTGAATTTAACTTACTATAGGAAGAGTAATTCATTTTAGACTTGAATTTCTGTAGTAATTTAATAATGGGGAGGGCTTCACATTATTCCATTTTCAACCATTCTTTGTTGTTTTATTTGGACTTGTAAGAGTAATCTCTGTTGACCAGTTTTGGGCAATATTATTAGTCATAGTTTCAGATGAGAAATAAACTAGGGAGTGAATATTTAGTCTAGGGTGCAGAACAGTCTTGAAGTTAAATTGATTAATGACCTGTTTTAATTCATTTTAGGAAGACTAATTTAACTGTGCATTTCATTGGCCCCAGGAAGTTACAGTGAGGAGAAGTGGTAATAACTGAGGGAGCTGCTGGTCTCCCCTAGTTGGACAATCCTGACTGAACAGAGGTTTGACTATTAAGGCCTGTTGTTAAATAGAGAATAATGGGGTATGTGGAATGTTGGTCAGTATTTCCCCTTGCATTTCTGCCAGAGCTCATGAAGGAGGAATCTTCCATCTAAGCTTCTGTCTCAATCTACCCTCCTATTAGATGTTCTATATGGAAGAAGTGACTAGTCTGGTCAGAGACTGGGGACACTTCTAGAGGAAAGAAAGGTAACATTGAAAGATGCTTTCCTTCTGTATAACTCCTAATGCCTGCTTTTTCATTTCCTACCACAGGAGCAGCAGGCTGTTGTACACATATTCTCTCCAGTGTGCTAGTCATTCGGTCATGTCTGACTCTTTGTGACCCCATGGACTGTAGCCTGCCAGGCTCCTCTGTCCATGGAATTCTCTAGGTAAGAATACTGGAGTGGGTTGCCATTCCCTTTTCCAGGGGATCTTCCTGACCCAGGGATCAAACCCAGGACTTCTGAACCTAGCAGATTCTGAGCTACTAGGGAAGCCATTGGAGAAAGAAATGGCAACCCACTCCAGTGTTCTTGCCTGGAGAATCCCAGGGATAGTGCAACCTGGTGGGCTACTGTCTTTGGGGTCGCACAGAGTTGGACATGACTGAAGCGAGTTAGCAGCAGCAGCAGCAGCAGCAGCAGGGAAGCCATGTAGTAAGCAAATCAAGAGGTGGGGTGGGAGTGGAGGAGTGAAGGTAGACTTCTCTCCTCAGGAGGCCTGATCTTCTTCCTTTCCCCACTTGATTCCCGAGTTCATGGGTTTGACAGTCCAATGTCATCCTGGCACCTGGTCAGATATGTGGACTTCCTGCAGCCCGGCTATTAATACCTAAGAACTTGAGTCTTTTTCTTACCCTCACTCTTACTATTCTCTCTTCTGGCACACTTGAGGAAGTCACAGAACTTAGATTTGGGATTGGAAAAGCCAGAGGCCTCACTTAGATCTCTTGGCCTCCACCCAACCTTGACTCAAGCTTTAAGTTGGACACTTCCTGCTTACTAATGAAATCGTTCTGAGGTTCTCATTGGGACATAGTATAAGTGTGCATACTCCCTCAGGTAAGCTAGCCAGAAGAAGTCGGGGGAGGGTTTGAGTTTGGAATTCTACCCCAAATTTCTAATACAATTTTTGGGGACAGATGATTATTTTTTACATTTTAAAACCATGGAGGGACTTTCCTGGTCTAGGGGCTAAGACTCCGTACTCCCAATGCAGAGGGCTCAGGTTCAGTCCCTTGTCAGGGAACTAGATCCCGAATGCCACAGCTATTAGTTCACATAATGCAACTGAAGATCCTGCATGCTGCAACTTACTTGCTGCAGCCAAATAAATAAATAAAGACATGGACATGTCTTACAGGAGGTTGTGGTTGTCGGGCTCAGAAATTCCCAAGAGAAAAATGAAGAAAGAATAAGAATTTCAGAAAATTTAGAACTGTTTTTGTGACATATAAACTATATATATATATATATATATATATATAAAACTTGTACTATATTTTGAGCAAGATTTTTGTGGCTGTAATTTAACTCTATGCTGCTGTTCAAGTTATAAGTGGTTCAAAAAATGTAAAATGAAGATAATTCCAAATAAGTGGAAATATTGTTATATTCAGTACATGTAATAAATTCTTTATTTTAACCATAAAGAGCTATACATTTTATATTAATAGAAAATGAATTTTTCTCTGCCCTCAGCTATTTAAAGAATATTGGCTTGAAGGAGTGCCAGATTACTCCTTCCCAGGGCTCCCATGTGACTTGAGCCAGTCCTTTCTCAGTCTTTCCCTCTATCATGTGTCTGATGTTGCTTAGCTTGTGCCACCTACTGCTCAACTCTCAAACTCCATGGCTCTTTCTGAAAAGATTAGCAATTGTAAGGAATGGTGGGGGTGGAGAGGTGGACAAGGGTAAAAACTGAAAAGATAAGGAAACCCAGCACACACCTATGAGAGTGACCAAAATGCAGAACACAGTCAACACCAAATGCTGGGGAGGATGAATGCAAATGGGTACAGCTTCCTTGAAAGACTGTATGGCAGTTGATCTTCTGTGGTGGCTCAGACGGTAAAGAATCTGCCTGCAATGCAGGGGACCAGGTTTGATCCCTGGGTCAGGAAGATACCCTGGAGAAGGGAATGGCAACCTTCTCCAGTATTCCTGCCTGGAGAATTTCATGGACAGAGGAGCCTGGTGGTCTGTTGTCCATGGGTCACAAAAGAGTCAATACAACTAAGTGACTAACATTTTCACTTTCACTTTGGCAATTTCTTACAAAACTAACTATATTCTTACTATATAAGAGTGTGATCCAGCAATCACACTCTTCGGCATTTATGCAAGGGAACTGAAAGCTTACCTCCACACAAAACCCTGCACACAGATGTTTACAGCATCTTTACTCATAATTGACAACACTTGGAAACAATCAAGATATCCTTAAGTAGATGAGTGCATAAATAAACTGTGGTATATCCAGGTAATGTGTGTGTGTGTGTTCTCAGTTGTGCCTGACCTTTGTGACTCCATGGACTATAGCCCACCAGGCTCTTCTGTCCATGGAATTTTTCAGACGAGAATACTGGAGTGGGTTGCCATTTCCTTCTCCAGGTGATCTTCCTGACCCAGGGATTGAACCCACATCTCCTGTGTCTCCTGCCTTGGTAGGTGAATTCTTTACCACTGTGCCACCTGGGAAGCCCAGTGGAATATTGGTCAGCACTAAAAAGAAATGAGCTATCAAGTTGTGAAAAGACATAGAGGAACCTTCAGTTCAGTTCAGTCCACTCGCTCAGTTGTGTCCGACTCTTTGTGACCCCATGGACGCAGCACACCAGGCTTCCCTGTCCATTACCAACTCCTGGAGTTTACTCACACTCATGTCCATTGAGTTGGTGATGCCATCCAACCATCTCATCCTCTGTTGTACCCTTCTCCTCCCGCCTTCAATCTTTCCCAGCATTTCTGTCAGATGAGTCAGTTCTTCACATCAGGTGGCCAAAGTATTGGAGTTTCAGCTTGAGCATCAGTCCTTCCAATGAATATTCAGGACTGATTTCCTTTAGGATGGACTGGTTGGATCCCCTTGCAGCCCAAGGGACTCAAGAGTCTTCGCCAACACCACAGTTCAAAAGCATCAATTCTTCCGTGCTCAGCTTTCTTTATGGTCCAGCTCTCACATCCATACGCAACAACTGGAAAAAGCATAGCCTTGACGAGACGGACCTTTGCTGGCACCTTAAATGTACATTACTAAATGAAAGAAGCCAATATGAAAAGGCTACACACTTGTATAATTCCGACGTTATGGCATTTCTGGAAAAGTTACAACTGTGGAGATGGTCAGAAGATTAGTGGTTGCCAGGGGTTAGGGAGGAGGAGGGGATGAATAGGCAGAGCACAGATGATTTTCAGGGCAGTGAAACTACTCAGTATGTATATGGATTCATATTATTATACATTTGTCTGAACACATAGGATGTACAACACCAAGAGTGAACCCTAATGTAAACTATGGACTTCGGGTGATAATGATGTTCAATGTAGGTTCATCACTGGTGGCAAATGGACCACTCTACTGGGATGGGGGCAGGGATACATGTGTGAAGATAAGGGTAATGAGAAATATCTATACTTCCTGTTCAATTTTACTATGAATCCAACTTGCTCTAAAGAAATAAAGTCCACTAGAAAAAAAAATACAAAGAAAACTTCTTCTAAAGGAGAAAAAGTTCACTTTTCTGTTTTATTTTACAAAAAAACTATATTGCCAAACAAATTATCCATTCGTATGATGGACATTCACTCTCCAAATGCTGCTCTAGAGGGAGAAGAGTGATAAGCCTCATGCACGTGTCAACTATGTCAAGTACCGGCTCTGGGAGGTTCCTGCCGCTATCGGTTCAAATTAAGTGTGCAGTGAATCATTAAGATCAGCATTCAGATTTATTTATAATACAATTGTTGAGAAAATGTTAGTGTTTTTGTTTACTCACAGCTGGAGAAGGGGCCTTGATGTGAAGGTCAAGTTCAGTTCAGTCACTAAGTTGTGTCTGACTCTTTGCGACCCCATGGACTGCAGCACCCCAGGCTTCCCTGTCCATCACCAACTCCTGGAGTTTACTCACACTCATGTCCATTGAGTCGGTGATGCCATCCAACCATCTCATCCTCTGTCGTCCCCTTCTCCTCTAGCCTTCAATCTTTCCCAGCATCAGAGTCTTTTCAAATGAGTCAAGTTTAGGGGTATGCAAACATCAGGGAGTCTTACACAGTCCATTCTCATAACTTCCCCTCCCCCATTTCAAGACAGCCTTGGAACTAACGAAATTAACACAGAAACAAAATTAGGGAACTCATTTTTTGGTATAAGTAAAACCCTCGAAGCTATTACTTACCTAGGATCACAAATGAAAGGAATCAGACTTTTGAAAACAAACAGATCAACAGATAAAAACACCTTCTAGATTTCTAATAGTCCTAGTTTAAAACCCTTGGTTAAAAAGTAAACAATTAAGAGATACTCATCAAAGGTAGGTAGTTTTTATAGCATAGAAACTGTAATTTGGGGGTGGGGGCTTGGGAACACTACTTGCAACCTATCTTGTTCTAACAAGAAGGTAATAGAGCTCTTCTGTCATTTCAGACCTCATTTAAAGGGCCAGGCCTCACCACAGGATATGTCTCCTTTGTGATACAGATCAATTTTATTCTGTGACTTATTTTAATGAATGCTTAACATAAAATTGGGGGTATTTTTGTTTTAAAGCATAGTTCAATGGCTCAGCGGTATAGAATCTGCCTGAAATGCAGGAGATACATGAGATGCATGTTCCATCCCTGGATTGGGAAGAGCCCCTGGGGGAGGAAATGGCAACCCACTCCAGTGTTCTTGCCTGAAACATCCCATAGACAGAGGAGCCTGGCAGGCTACAGTCCAAAAGGTCACAAAGAGTTGGACATGACTGAGTGACTGAGTATGTCTTACTCGTCTTCAGGTCAAAATCCTTTTGGGAAGTAGGCAGGACACAAGGATTACGCACCTAAAAAATGAGGGTCTGGTAAACAAATAGACCAGATATTCTTTATCTGATAAGCCACCTTTCAAACCCCAGTTCTTGAACCTAAATGTTTTCCCCTGTTCCCCATGACTCCACCCTCTAGTATCATAGCTTTGATGACTTGGATTCTGATCACATTTTGTTCCTTATCTTGTTTTTTGTTTGCTGGATCTGCTCCTCTCTGTATTGTGGACCCTGTGCTGGTAATTTGACCAAGGTTTTGTGTTTCCTTGCTTGATTATTTATTTTGGCACTGTAATAAAGTAGAAAAACAAATATGAGCTTTGCAATTGGCAGACTTGGGCTTAAATCTTGACTGTACCACTGACTTGTGGTCTGCTTTGGGTAATGCACCTCTCTGAGGATCAGTTTCCTTTTTGGTGAAACGAGGATATTAATGCCCACCTCAAACTGTGATTTTGATTAGAAGTAGAGGGTGGAGATGTTGCACAACACTGTGTCACTGAATTGTACAGTTAACAATTATTAAAGTGGAACATTTTATGTTATGTATATTTTACACAATTAAAAAAAATATGATTGTGAGAATTCGTCTTTATGGAGCGCCTCATTATAATTCCTGGCACATAGCAGACCTTCAACAAATAGTAGCTGTACAGCATAGAATATTGTATGTTGCAAGTAGCAAAAAACACAACTCAAATGGCTTTACACAATAAAGGAATGTACTGATTCATGAAATTGGAAGTCGAGAGGTAAGGCTGCCTTTGGGGTTTGTCATTAAGGACTGTTTCTCTAGGTGTTCAGTCACTACAGGTTCAGCCATATCCCTAAGGGTTCAGATTTTTTCCATCCATCTTTCTCTGTCTTCTGCAACTGCTGCTTTATCCTAAAGCCAGCAACTCTCATAATCACAATATGGCTGCCAACAGTCCTGTGAGGCACACGTTCCCTCATCCACATCTAGACAGTGATTTCCATCAGTCCAGTAAGTATCATGATATTCACTTGTTTAAATCTGAAAGCTATGCATGGGATGATGGGATGTGATGGTTGGCCTGTGATGGTTGGCACATGGGCTCCATGGGGAGGGGTGAAGTCCTCAGATGAAGATCAAGGTACTGTGGAGGAAAAAAGACAAGGCTGAGACACTGAGCAGGCAACCAACAAAAGTCCACGCTTGTAGCTATTATCATTATTATTGACTTCTTGGCCCTTAGCCCCTGGTGCTTGTCCATTTCTTTAAAAATCATTACAAAAGCAAAAACTAAGAGAGCTATTATTTGGGATAAGTGTATTCTTTCTAGCAAAGGAAAATCAATACATATAAAACTAAGTTTAATTTAACTGGGTGTTAGGAATCTGGAACACTTGCCAAACAAGCAGCAAAATGCACAGAATGAAAGGGTTTAATAGGAATGAATGTCAGGGATGCAAAGCAGGAGAAAGCTAAAAAAGGTGGTGACCTGCCAAAATACCAAACCCAGAAGAGTGAGGTTAGTTATTGGAGCCAGCTTAGAAGCCATGACTTGGGTCAGGACAAAAGGACCCACTAACAAGGGGAGAGGGCATTATCCAAAACAAGCTGGCAGAAAAGAAATCTGACTGAAACTTGATTTTGACTGCTGTGCCTAGACCTTTGCAGCTTCTACCTGACGATCTATGAGATTCTTCTTTTTCTTTTTGATCCAGTCCCCAAATAATGACTCACCAGTTTCTGCCAGTTTTGTTTCTGCACCTTCTGGCAGAAGAGTCTTCCATATTCCTTTGCTGTACTTCATCTGGCTAATTCTTGCTCTTTGGTTGAGACTTTATTTATTCATTCTAACTAATTAGTTAATTTATTTTTGGCTGTGCTGAGTCTGATACTGTGTGCTGGCTTTCTCTAGTTGTGGCCAGTGGGGGCTACTCTATTTGTGGAATATGGGCTTCTCATTGCTATGGCTTCTCTGGTTGCAGAGCACAGGCTCTAGAGCTCAGGCTCTGTAGCTATGGTGCCTGGCCTTAGTTGCTCCCAGTCATGTGGAATCTTCCCAGAAGAGGGATCAAGCTCTCATGTCCCCTGCATTGGCAGGCAGATTCTTAACCACTGGACCATCAGGGGAGTCCCGGTTGAGACTTTAAATTCCAGTACACCACTGATGTTCTGTCCCCTACCCTCATGACACACACTGCAAGCTGACTTAAATAATCTTGTTTGGTATATACCTATAATCAATACCAGTAACCCGATGATTTGTTTCCTTGTCTGGTCTCAATTCCTGACTCTTTTCCCCTCATCACGTGAAAGCTTCTGAACAGCAGGAATGTTACCTTAGTTACCTTTGGTTCCAAGACACCCAGCACAGTGCCTGACACATAATAGCTCAGTGAATGAAGGAGGCAGTTCCTTTGTTTACCATCTGACATCCTCTTACCCAGGGCTTAAGAAATAGAACAATACACACAGACCAAAAATTTTCTCTACTGAGACAGGAGCTAGGAATTAGGAAGATAGAGATATTAAAGATTTTTGTAGCAGGCTGTCTGATCTCTGTTCGTCTCCAAGGCAAACCATTCAATATCACAATTATCCAAATCTATGCCCCAACCAGTAATGCTGAATTGGTCAACCCAATTGCTGATATGATTCTCAGGGAATATCTGGTGATTTTACATAGCTGTTAGACTAGGATGGGCTTTAGAAGTGAACTCTACTAGGACTAAGGTTTACCTGTTGTTCAAAGACCCTGGGACTGAGCCCTGGGTCCTAATGGTCCTCTGCTCAGCTCTCAGCCCGCTAGCAGGCTCCAGAAACCATAGTGTGAAAGTGAAAGTCGCTCAGTCAAGGCCTACTTTTTGCGACCCCTCTGTACTCCTGCCAGACTCCTCTGTCCATGAAATTCTTCAGGCCAGAACACTGGAGTGAGTAGCCATTCCCTTACCCAGGGGATCTTCCCAACCCAGTGATCAAACTCAGGTCTCCAGGATTGTAGGCGGATGCTTTACTATCTGAGCCACCAGAGAAGCCCAAGAACACTGTAGTGGGTAGCCCATCCCTTCTACAGCAGATGTTCCCAACCCAGGAATCGAAACGGCATCTCCTGCATTGCAGGCAGATTCTTTACTAGCTGAGCTACCAGGGAAACCCAACCCATTTGTAAATCTGCAGCACAATGAACCCTAAAGTCAATGAGGTTCATGATTAGACACTTTGACTTGCCCAGAGGTTCTCAGATGCAGATGACTGTAACCTTGAAAGCTTTCTGTCAAAACTCCAGGTCCAGGTTTAATCCTGAGTAGATTTTAAATTAGCTTTCATTTATATTTATAACCACATCACACTAGTGTTTTATCACTGTTCTTAGCTTACTTATAGTCTCTTTTTTTAAATTTAGCAGGTCCAAGTTTTTTTCAAGTTATTTTGGCCCTAGACATACTTGAGATTATGCATTCTTTGCTGTTAATTATTTTTAAACCTTAAGTCTCATGGTTTTGGTGATTTAAAATCATTTGAGAGAACTAGAGTTTTCCTTCTTTCAGATTATTTTCATACTTTGTGGAGTTATGCTGTTTTAATCATAGTCAGTTCTTATAATTTGTGTTCAGTTCCGGAGATATTTTGAGAATGTCTTTGGGGTCACCATACAGAAGGCTTTCACTAAAGAGTTATGAAAATCACTAGTTCAATATGTATTTAATTTTAATAACATATTACAAAACATAAAAGGAGGAAAAAAGAAAATAGAGAGTTCACATTCATTAATCCACTACCATGCCCCATGACCGTAGGATTTCATGAACTTTAGCATATTTGACCTTCAATGCAGTCCTATAAAATATGAGGAAGCTGAGACTATAAATGAATGGTCCATCCATTAATTCCTAGTTTATCCTTGAAACAACCAGATGATCATTGTCACAATTAGCTTTCATTGGAAAACTAATAGTTTACCTTACCACTGTATAACAGATTATAATGACTATGTAGAAAGATAAATCTCAGGAAGGAGACCTTTGGTACTGTGACTGTACTGAACTAATGGCAAAGTACATTAAACTTGAAATAGTGATTCTAGCAGAGGAGTGTATTCTATCAAATAGTAAGTTGAGTTTGTTCAGTCTCTGAGACTGTCTTTTCTCAACCAATAACACAGAGGGTTCATTTTTTTAACCTATCTAAATCTAGGGAAGAAGGCAAGATGAGTCATATATAAAGAAGAGAGCAATGCCTACATTTGGAGTCTCTCAACTGCCTCATGATAAAGGCTGCTTAGTAAATAATAGCAGTAGGTCTGCCAGCTCAGAGACGCTAACTCACATGAAACAAGGGGACCTTCTCACCAGCACATACGCTGGGTTTCCTGTGTACCTGTGGAGTGGCTTTCCGATAGGAAGCTCCAACTTTTTGTCTTTTCTCAACCAATAACACAGAGGGTTCATTTTTTTAACCTATCTAAATCTAGGGAAGAAGGCAAGATGAGTCATATATAAAGAAGAGAGCAATGCCTACATTTGGAGTCTCTCAACTGCCTCATGATAAAGGCTGCTTAGTAAATAATAGCAGTAGGTCTGCCAGCTCAGAGACGCTAACTCACATGAAACAAGGGGACCTTCTCACCAGCACATACGCTGGGTTTCCAGTGTACCTGTGGAGTGGCTTTCCGATAGGAAGCTCCAACTTTACCTGCCTCCTGCGAAGACTGTTTCATCAACACAAATCAATTGAGGATTACCTTAATTAACATCTACTATCCCATAAATCTCCATTTGAGAAATGCTGCCCAGGTGAGAATTATCAGTGATCTGTTTCTCTGAAGAAATAACTGACAAAAAAAAAAAAGGATTTGTTCCTTCAACTAAAATGGTATCTCTTTAAACAAAACTCTCACAAGCAAAAAAATATTATATTATAGTCTCTATACTTTCAAAATTTATTAGCCATGACAAATAAAATACTCTAGAAATATGTGTTAACTCTGATGAATTCCAAAGAAAAAGTATTCAGTTTGAAACTTCCATGCTTTTACTAATGCCATCACCTCTATTTTTAAGTACTATTTTAATTAATTAGTTAGGACTCACCATGCATGTGGGATCTTAGTTTCCTGACCAGGGATTGAACCTGCACCCCCTGCATTAGAACTGCAGAGTCTTAACTACTGGACTGCTAGGGAAGTTCCTCCTCTACTTTATATATATTGTGTCTATTTATTTGTTGAAGGCTAAATTTTTACACAAGGTATAATTTATAAGATAAAGAGGAAAAAATGAAGATGTGAGGGCAATTTCAATATGAGCAAAAAATCACAGTATATGATTTTTGAGGAGAATGGCAAAGTTGGCCTGGGTGGTTGGAGCATGGATGAAAATAAATATACGTATGAAAGGACAATGGAAGATGGGCTGAGAAGAAAAGCTGAGAGCCGTGCTCTCATTGTGCACCTGCCCACAAAGTCTGCGAGGGATGCAACTAGGTATTACATGATCCAGTCATTTCCAAGTAATGGCTTTTTGGTCCAGAAAATAGACACCTTATTCAAAGTAATCTAACAGATATGGATATTCTTTCTCAATACTTTAAAACATAAGTTACCAAAAAGCCAGTCCCTAGTCAGCAATGGCACTCCACTCCAGTACTCTTGCCTGGAAAATCTCAGGAACAGGGAGCCTGGTGGGCTGCCGTCTATGGGGTCGCACAGAGTCGGACACGACTGAAGTGACTTAGCAGCAGCAGTCAGCCATATGGACTTGGGGCTATTGCAAGCAGAAAAGCTCTCAAAAGAGGAGACAGAGGAAGTTAAAGAAAGGTGGAGATAAAGGAAGATGGGTCACCTTTTGAAGCAGATGTTTCTGAACAGAGAGGAACAGGATTCATTTCCTCATTTTTGGTAGCTGTGACCCTTTGAGGTCCTGGAGAGGTTTGAAAATGAATTTCTTTCAGAGAACGATGCAACATCATGGCTTCAAGAATCCTGAAAGATTATATTGGCCAGATGGTGGCTACCATTCCAGAGAAGTCATGAAATGTTCCAACTCAAAACTGACTTAAGACAGGAAAACTTGCACATATTTTATGAGCCAAAACACAACAATATCCCTTCAGTACTTTCCAAATTCCACTTTTTTGATATTGTCATGACAAGCAGCACGTTAAAGTAATAATACTAAATAAAAACCAATCAAAAGGAAAGGTTTCTAACATTCTCCATCCAGGTATGTGTCTCAAGATATCTATCACATCCAATCTATTGTATACAATGTTCTGAAGAAACAAGTTACCTAAACTTCCCAGCTTCCTATCCATGGGATCCTGAACCAAAGAGAATACAGAAAGTAATTGATTGGGACAAGCAGTGAGACAGGGGGACTCCATATGAAAATACAATGTGATTCACACCATTTCATTTTAAGGGGATTTGTCTAAGGACAAGGGGTACCTGGGAAGTAGCTCAGTGGTAAAGAATCCACTTGCAAGGCAGGAGATGCAGTCAATCCCTGGGTTGGGAAGATCCTCTGGGGGAGGAAATAACAACCCACTCTTGCCAGGAAAATCCCATGGACAGAAGAGCCTGGCAGGCTACAGTCCATGGAGATGCAAAGACTCAGACGCAAATGAGTGGCTGAGCACACATGCACGTCTAAGAACAAAGACTTGAAACTTAAAACTTTTCTATCTAAATTATTATATATCATAATTAATATCCATCTCCTTTGAATTACTAACATTTATTTCTCTTCAATTATATTTGAGGAAGAATATGCCAGTGGCGGGTAAAGGAAGTATTCACCAGAAAAATGAATGTTGCAAGAGGTCAGTGAGAATGATAATTTATAATACTCTATATCCTCTAAGAACAAAAATGATCAAAATAATATCATCTAAATTTGTGGAGACACCCTATGCTCCTCAGGTACATGATTAACATAGTCATCATTTCCTAACCAATGGAGAAGATGCTTTTCAGAAATGATTTCCTGAAAAACCCAACATATCTATCTCAGTTTCTCCAAACATTAGCAAAACTTGATTGGAATCTTTCTAGAATATAATATAAACATGTTCTTTTTTCTAGACAAGGAATACCAAAATGAACTTCACCTATCATCACAGCTTAAGGTCATCATTCTGAACTTTTCCTATGTAAGGTCTGTGTCTACGTTTCTACTTTCTATCACATATTTAATGACAACTTTTCAATTCTGTGTCCACACAGATCCATATCCTCTTCATACCCTGATTTCAAGTTGTGGTATCCAAGTTGTGCTAAACAGAGTGAGGAGCCAAGAAAATGAAGAATGGAATGCTAAAGAATCCATAACCTAAGCTATGAAAACCATATGTCTAAAGGAGGGTTATTTTTTACTGCTGCGCATATCAAATGGTTTGTGTGTTTTCCTTGTTTAATTTTCCTATGTTCGATTATCTATGGCTCAGGACGTAGCAGAGATTTTCAGGGCAAGTCCCACTGGTGCCAATGGCTGGGTCAGATGCTTTAAACAAGATAATCTCCACCTAAACAAGCTGGACTTCACACAAATCTCTTTACCACACTCTTGTCTCCTGTTATAGGTCTGCTTTCTTGCTTGGCTCCCAATTTCTGCTCTGTCTCCAGCATTCTCTCCTTCCTGGCTTCCAGCCTCTCAGGGAACTTCATTTTGACCCTGGTTGACTGCCATGATTCCACCTTTGAGACCACAAACTGAGCTGGATTTGTTCTTTGTTCAGCAATGACCTCAACTCACCCTGTATTTGATCCTGCTAAGCCCTATATTGTATCAGGAACATCAGTTAAAAAACAAACCTACAGAGGTTTAGGATTTTATATGCCAGAACTCTTGGTTTCCAGCTTATTCCTTACCTTCTTGAATCTAACTCTTTGCATCATCTTAGAAGATCTTCTCCAACTTTCCCAGCTGACCTGGCCGAGAGTTGCAGTGAGAAATATGACTCTGAAAACCTTCATGGAGCATTGCTAAATTCACAGAATCCCATCATATTTATCACTAAAGAGCTACACACACACTAACACATGGACTCTGAAGGATATGATATTATTTCCTTTTTACAGTTGATAAATATAGGGCTTGCTATTTTCAAAGTCACACAATTGTGTAGCTGTACAGCACAGTCACAGGTTCCGATTCTGTCTTACAATCTCCCTACCCTTTACACTAAATAAAGCCCTCACAAGCTGAGGAAACAAAAATAACCTGAATATAAAGACCTAACAATCTATTTTGAGTTTCTGGAACCATTTCCAATGTATCAGAGGTGGAAAATTTCTCCACAAACCACAGAACAATTCTCGGGACACCAACAGACGGTCTTAAGAGTTCACTAAATTTAGTGAACTCACAATAAACTGTGGAAAATTCTGAAAGAGATGGGAATACCAGACCACCTAACCTGCCTCTTGAGAAATCTGTATGCAGGTCAGGAAGCAACAGTTAGAACTGGACATGGAACAACAGACTGGTTCCAAATAGGAAAAGGAGTACGTCAAGGTTGTATATTGTCACCCTGCTTATTTAACTTCTATGCAGAGTACATCATGAGAAATGTTGGACTGGAAGAAACACAAGCTGGAATCAAGATTGCCGGGAGAAATATCAATCACCTCAGATATGCAGATGACACCACC